>JASCZW010018045.1:0-16113 GCA_034211315.2 Aedes japonicus
AACATACATGCATGACTTCTTCAACAAAGCAACTGCCACAACGATATAATTTTCTTCACCCTGTCTCAGCCGTTTCATTCAAATCTTAACTTATTGCGTAGATTCAGGAATTGTGGGGCTCTCAATTATTTCTTCGGCATGTCCGCTTCTATCAGCACTTACTCCATTAAGGATGAAATTATACTTGATATCTATGCTTTGCTATGCTATGCTTTGCTCTCTTAATTTCTTCGTTCTATGCCATCGCTATGGACCCTTGGTTAGACGGATTCCACGCCAAATGACAAATCGACCAAACTTCATGCTCGTTGATTGGAATGAGATTTGGCACATGCTATCGTTGTCGAAGACAGATCATTATCAACTAATAGAAAAATTTGATTTTCGAGTACGTTTTGAAATGGTCGTATGTTGTTTTGCACAAGTTTTATTCAAACAATTTTTACTCTAAAACTAGAGATTGTATGAAAAAAACTGTTTGAAAACGAATTGTAGAAAACTAATAGGGGTTTATGAAGAGGAAAATTGTTCTAATGTGAAAACTAGAGGGGGGGGGGATGTTCCACAGCAATAACAAGATAAAACACCTTAAAAATAGATAAAAAATAAAAATATAAAGCTATATTTTTTTTTTTTTCGTCAAACTTCTACCACTAAAACTAAGCAACCAAACACGCATTTCCATGACTTCAGCTCGATGCAGAAGTTTTAGACAAAAACATTTCGGAAGAAGCCATTTTGGGTGCATTTTTGAAACAATGATCATTTCCAAGAAATAAATTTTCATTCGAAGGCAAATTATGATGTATGAGCCAATTTTGAACAAAAAAATTGAGCGGAATAAGCTTCTCTGATATTATAGTTTTTTATTTACTTTTTATATATTTTTTTAGAACAAGAAAAAAATTGTGTTTTGCCCCAACTAAATCTTAAACGCAATTACCTTTCAACAACCAGTGGTGTTTTGATTTGTACAGAGTGTCTCACAATAAGTGTCACTTCTTATAAGTCTTGGTTTATTTCAGCTGGGTAATTTTAACAGTGTAATTGATTATACCCGTTTTTGTGTATTCTTTTGACAGCTTATCGCTGAAGATAAACAAGCGATTTTGTTTGTTTATATTTATCAGCTACAAAAAAATTTTAAAATAACATTTGCAAAAGCTAAGACCGTGTCAGATATTCAATAGCCTTAAGCAGTTCGGAGTGAGTAAGCGTTTTTTTTTCTCGTACCTTAAAACGATTCAAGGAAACTGGAAATGCCCGTTTTCAACACAAAGGAGGTACTAGACGAACCGCCAGAACTATGAAAAAGAACAAATGTGTTAGGTAGCGAATAAGATGTTGCCCGGCCATATTTGACCGTAAATTGGGCAAACAATTTCAAATGTCCCCTGTTTCAATGAACATGCTCCTCAGAGATGATCTGGAATGCAAGCCGTACAAGAAACGAGTTCTTTCGTTGACGGAGCGTCAACAGTAAGCCAGGGTCGGAAGAAGCATAAATCTTCTGATTCGGTACGGTGACTGCGAGATTTTATTTTCGGATGGAAAGCTCTTCCTCCTTCAGGACAATTATAATCAACAAAATGATTGTCTGTATGGCAAAAGTCTTGCCAATATTCCAAAAGATAAACTAGCTATAGAGCGCTATCAGAATGTTTCGAAAATCGTGGCATAGAGCGCCGTTTTAACTTCCTTTAGAAAACTTCCTCTTCTTTTCATAGAACCTAACGTAAAAATCAACACTGAATATCACATCGAGCAGGTTTTGAAGAGCCATCTGCTTCCTCATGCTTCAACACTGTATGGGAACACTTCATATTGTTTCCAACAGAACTCAGCTCCAGCTCAAAAGGCAAAGAGGTGACAAGCTTGGTTCGCGGAATATTTACCCGATTTCATCACAAGCTGGCCTGCATCTTCACCGGATTTCAACACACTTGACCAATTTATTTGGGGTTATATACTACGAAAGGACTTACTTTAAATCGACTCAAGAAAAATTTGGTTGATATTTGGGACCAAATTTCTCAAGAAATCGTGCGTGCCAGCTGCAATGGGTTCTCATGGCATTTGCGCATAGTTATCAAGGAAAGGGTGAGTTCGAATTGAATCAATCTGGTTTATTTCTATATCATGTATCTCTAAAATTAAAATAAATGCTATGATTTGGTTGATTTGTTTCGCTGTAACACCTATTGTAAGACACCCTGTACTTGGATTTGCTTACAATTCAATTCCTAATATCAAGACAATCGGATGAACTATTGGAATGTTACCACGAGGATGCTGAATTATATAAACTTTTTTTGAAATTAAATAGAAGTTAAACATAAACAGTGTCAATATCGCAACTTTTTTTTTAATATATTTAAATCCTGATATTCGCACTGCGGAGCGACCCCGGCGTAGTGGTTAGCACCCATACCTCTCCCGCTAAAGTCACGAGTTCAAATCTCACCCCCGGACAAGTTACGAAAATACCTAAGAGGTATTTGAGTGACTATGACGGTAGATAACCAGCTCAGGGCTGAAATTCTCGATAATAAAAAGGAATAAAAGAAATGATATTCGCACAGTGAAAAAAAGTCAAAAAATAAACTTTTTCATTTCAAAATAAAAATTTCTTTTCCCAAAATTTTATGAAGTTTATGTGGAAATAATGCTCTCTAGAATTTTAAAATTATGGTCCGTTCGTTTATGGTCGTGTTCGTTGTTTTTTTCTCCCATATAACGTTTGCATTAAAAAATGGACTTTTTTCGGATGGTGATAAAAAGAAGCTAAGGCAGATAATTGCTTCTGATAAATTTCCCATGAAAGGTAATTTTTTAACCTTACTTGCTAAAAACGAAAAGGTGAGATATGTCAGTGACATATCTGCAAAGTCGACGTAGGACTGCTTGTTGATGTGGAGGAATTGTAATAGAATTAATAAATATCTACTATATTTTGTTCAGTCTAAAGACTCATCAAACCATCTGTTATTAGTTTTAGTTTTCCATGAAAATTAATATAGTCAACTCTTTATAACTTTTGAAGTGGCCCTAAAAAGGGCCGTTTGGTATTATTCGCTGTTCCTGGAATGATCCGAGTAGATTGTCGAGTACCGGTAATTGTCGAGTACCAGATGATGATTTGGTAGACAGTCGAATGGGTGGTCGTTGTTGTTGGTTCTGTTCCATGGAAGAAAAGCATATAATATTAGTCTTTAGGTGTTTTAGGAGCGTTAATATTGTGTATGAAAATCTTGAATTCAACTCTTTAGAACTCCTCAAGTGGCCCTGAAAAGGTGATGGTTGGTTGTCGAATGGGTCGATGTTGTCATTCCAGTTCATGTTCCACAATATCTGCTACCTGTTGATTTAATGGTTCGGGTGCTTCGAATGCGAGTACAGACAACATAGGTCTATGATACGAAAAATATGAACAATAACGTCTGCACTCTACGCCGATATTTTTAACAAACGTTAAATCTTTTCAAGAACCACCAAGTGTGGTTGCTTCATTCCGAAGGTTTGCTAAAGTAAATTTTAAATGTTTTTGCATAAAATCTAGAAAATCTATGTTTTCATGTTTGGAAACGTCAATGTTAAAGTCTGCGGCCATCACAACTGGCGTATCTTGCGCAGCATACCTGAACAACTTGCGAATCAAGAACAATTTTAAATTCTTGGTAGTTGTTCCTGGTGAAATGTACACCACAACCAGCAGAACTTCAGTGTCCATTACTGATATCTTAGCTGCACAAATGTCCTCAACGTTATCGACAACGCAGAACATCTCGTCATGATGTTCACTGAGCTGTTGGATCTTGTGGGTGCAGCCATAGTGGTAGACTTGTCCTGCTGATATATTGCTACACCACCTGCTCTCAAGTTGCAGTGTTTGAACTGAACGATGTAGTGGTAGCTTTCAATATCAACTAAGGAGTCATTGTCTAGCCAAGTCAGTGCTCTCAGTGCGAGGAATTCCACGCTTGTCAAAATCCGATCTGAGGCGATACCCATCACGTGAGCGTTTAAACTTTGAACATTGATGCTCATCAACGTGGTGGCAGAACCCTTGCTTTCCAAAACTTGGTATAGTTTATCCCCAAGTGTTTGTAATCGATGGTTTTCTAGACGCTGCAGCTCGTTCCTGAGGTCTACCATCTTAGGTGAGTTGCTACCTGTAGCATGATCGAGCTTAAAGGCATTGGTTGGGTTTGTTAAATACAGCCCCTGGATTGACTGAACACGTGACAATCCAACATACACTAACTGCTGGGTACCGAGAGCTGCTGCTGCCACAGCTGGGTACTGCCTAGCCGGGTGCTGCCTAGCGGGATATTGCCACCACCAACTTCTCCCACCGGGAGATCCGCGCAGCTCCAATGCTGCCGAAAGAATGAGGCATTAGTTCAAAAATGGGTCTTTCATAAGCTCCCAGCTACTCGCTGATCTCGTTGTCCGCTCTGCTGTTTGCTGATTGGTTAATACGCTGATGTGGTATTTTGGTGCGAGTGTGATATTCTTCATTTCCCGCTCATTTCTTCTACTGGTGATTCATATCGAAATGAATATGAAAACAATTTATATGTATATATGATAATTAATATGTATATAATTTTGTTAAATATTCTAATAATAATAAGAATTATTGTTATTATTTTAATAATAATGAAAATTATTATTAGAAGAGTTTAAATCAGTAAAGATATTATCTTTCAAATGTCTTTACACATAGCTAGAATATCATGAGAATTTAATTTATTTCATCTATATTCTGTTTCTTCTCTACAATAAATTAAATAAACTCTTTAGTTGGGAAAATTGTGTTGAAAAGGACCCTTTTTATTAATTGTCGGGGAGAGGGGGGGTCTTCTCAAGTAGCAAGATGGACTGAATTTTCTCCGGCCTCTTGGAGTAATGTCATGTTGATGTAACGCCATGTAGTGAAAATGTCGATTAGATCAAGATAAAATATTAATTTAACAAACTCTTTTATTGGGAAAATTGTTTTGGTCGCCCAGAAAGAACAGGTTGTATTAATTATCGGGGGGAACATAGGGATCAAATTGGCTTCTCGGTCTTCTCAAGTAGCAGGATGGCCTGAATGATTGGCAGGTAATCACCCTGTGAAATTTTCAGAACAGAGAAAATCGGGATTTACATATAGATAAGCAGCATCAGCTTCGGCCACTTTATCCGCTCTTGAAGTAACGCGAAGTAACATTACAACCATGCGTTGTAATGAAAATGTCGATTATCTTATGATAAAATAATATTTTAACAAACTCTTTAATTGGTAACATTGTTTTGTTCGCCCTGAAAAGGACGGGTTTTTATTTAATTGTCGCGGGGTAACATGGTACACGTTCGAAATGTGCTTCTCGGTCTTCTCAAGTAGCAAGAAGGCCTGAATTTTCTCCGGGCTCTTGAAGAAACACCATGTTGAAGTAACGCCATGTAGTGAAAATGTCGATTTGCATATTGTTTTGGTCGCCCTGAAAAAAACGGGTTGTATTAATTGTCGGGGGAACATGGTACGCGATCAAATTTGCTTCTCGGTCCTCTCAAGTAGCATGATGGCCTGAATAATTGGTAGGAAACCACCCTAAGAAATTGTCAGAACAGAGAAAATTAGGATTTACATATAGATTGACGCGGCTCGGCCATTTTATCCGGGCTCTTCAAGTTACGCCATGTTGAGACGGTGCGTTGTAATGCTATTTTCACTACTCGATTAGCTCATAAGATATTAATAAAACAAACTCTTTAATTTGGCAAATTGATTTGTTCGCCCTGAAAAGGGCGGGTTTCATCAATTGTCGGGGGAACGCGATCGAAATTTGTATGTATGGCCTGAATATATGACAGGAATCCACTGTATGTACTGTCATCGCCATCTGCTTTTTAAGTCACGACCACTTGGTTTAGGGGGATGGATGTGGGTCGAGACGTCATTCGTGTCATGTCTCGCCTCATGTCCAATCATTATTCTTTGAACGCTCATTTATACCGGGTTGGGCTGAGCGACAGCAATCTCTGTCAATGTGGACAAGGCTATCAGGACGCAGATCACGTTATTTGGTCTTGTGCTGAACATCGTGGAGTCAGATCGGGGCTCTATGATTCCCTTCGGGCTCGAGGTAGACAACCCAATGTGAATGAAACTCATTTATGTGTTTTTGACTAACATTAGCTTTAGATTGTAGTTAGTTTAAGTTTTTTTTCTGTGTATGTTTTTTTTCTTTTTCAAAAAATGTTCAAGTCAAAAGAGAACCATAAGTTGTATAGTTATGTGTTTCAATAATTTAGAATTTAAATATAATGTGTTATGTGAACCATACTTTAAAGTTCCACCCTCTTTGCCATCCGTAATTTGTAATCCCTATTAACCTCGAGACGGCCGCGCTTAATCGGTTTTATCCCCCTAACTTTAGTTTTAAGACAATTGATGTATAAAAACATAAAAATTTGGCTCTGTAAAGTTGATTCGATTGAGCCTGTACAAATAAGTGATTGATTAAAAAAAAGTCACGACAGGCTGGGCACTGCTGGCAACCGACCGCCAGCTGCTACTGCCACGACCAGTTGCTGGGTACCGAGCGATGCTGCTGGGTGCTGCCCAGCACCGGGAGATCCGCGCAGCTCCAATGCTGCCGAACGAATGAGGCATTTGTTCGGAAATGTGTCTTTTATCATGGCATCGGGTACCATTGCATGAACAAAAGGGGGTATCAACTAAAGCAATGTGAATCAAATTCATTAAAAGGGGAGGGGAATCAGATGTTTCGCCAAACACTAGCGTAAAACAGAATCTACCTCTCGAGAACGAAGAATAAGAAGAAGAAGACGATGGGAGACGTCTCTTGCTTAGATTTGAAAACTGTGCTAGGAAATTTGGTTAATTTACTCTGCGAATCGAAATTATAGGACATCACCTTACATTTACGTTATTTTTAATAAGTTAATGTTAAAAATCAATTAACTTGATTACTAAAACTGGTACGTAGAATTATTTCCTATCGATTGGTGCAAACGATATGAAAATCGTTTATGCAATGACTTAGTTATTATCGCTCAAAATCTCCCAAACGACCCGTAACGCGGTCGATTTCATAAATTTTAGAACGGCGCCCCCCAGTATAGAAATGAAAGACGTAGTCCTACGTCAAAAAAATCTATGCCTTTTCGAGCGGCCTTTCGGCAGTTAACCGAAACATTTGCCATGGCGGACAAAAACATGCGTGTAGGCATGTTTTTGAGTTCTTTCTACGTTTTATTTATCAATTCTTCCGCAGTTTTCGTGACACAATTTTTAGAGTAGATCTTACGCTTCAGGTTGGCCCAGCAATTCTCGGTGGGATGCAGCTGGGGGACGTTGGGCGGGTTCGCCGACTTGGGTACCACATCGATATTCAGCTGCTCCATCTCCTCCAACGATCGCTTTGAGTAATGGGCCAACTCCAGATCCAGCCAGAACACCGAGTCTTCGCCCTTATGGCATTTCTTGATGAACGATTCCGGCAGCTATTTCGTACTATAAATTTCCCCGCCAGTCCGGAGCGAAAGAAGAGCGGCTTTGACATCCTCTTCTCGCTGATTGTCAGCCACAGCAGCATCTTCTTGGGGAACTTGGTGTGTGAAATGAACTTCACATCCTGCAGCTCCAAAACCAGTGGATGTGACTTCCGCTTCCTGACATGTATGGTTATGTTTGCCAGGTACTTTTTCACTGTTTGGCCGGTTGAACCGACCTCCCGGTCAAGCACACGCAGCGATGTAGCCACTTTTCCCTCGGGCTTTCTCTTCAGCATCCTTTGGAGATTTTTGTCACTCAGGGTCGTCGGTCGTCCGAAATCGGGCTTTTTTCTTCGATGCTCTGATTGTTGTCTAATAGTGCCATGGTGTTGTAGATGCCGGAACAGGCGTATCCGGCGTCTTCAAAGTGACGCACGATGTCCGTTTTCAACGCTGCGGCGGGCCATTCTTTGATTTTTTTTTATTAAGTGGATTACAATATCCATTGCAATAGTATAGATTTTACAATGCCGAAAGAAAAATTAAAACAATATTTCCGCGAGTGCTTGGTTTAAGTTAAGTTAAGTACTTATTGTTATTAAAACGGTCTACAACTTATTGACGACGACAAATAAATAAATAAATGTATGAATAAAAGAAACTAATTTATCAGCTTTTGAGCAATAATCTCATTTTAGTGTGATACAATCATTCCAACGTTTCTCTAGCTTTTCGATACCACTGGTGTAGAACGATTTATCGTGACCTTCAAAATGTTCTCCAGTTTCAGTAGTCAATTCCTCATCTGAGCCAAATCTTTTTCCACGGAGCATCTTTTTGAGTTCTGCGAAGAGCCAGTAGTCGCTGGAGGCCAGACCTGGAGAATACGGTGGATTCGGTAGCAAATCGAAACCCGATTCGACCATTTTTGCGGCTGTTTTTTTTTAACTTGTGACCCGGTGCATAGTCTTGGAGAAAGAGCACCCTTTTTCTCTTCAAATGAGGCCTTTCTGAGCGATTCAGACCTTCAAACGATCTAACCAATCCGATGTAATAGTCGCTGTTGATTGTTTTTCCATGTTTCGAGTAGTCAATGTATAAAATTTCATGTGCATCCCAAAATGCAGAGGCCATTACCTTCCCTGACGATGTTTGAGTCTTTGGACGCTTTGGACGGCTCTAGACGGTTTTCTCCGTCTGCCCGTCACTCAGCAGACTGCAGATTGGATTCCGGAGTGAAGCGGTGAATCCATGTTTCATTAGGCTGATGCAAAATTTGAAATATTTGCTCCCCTAAGCTTAATCGACGCCAATTTGGGTCCTGATAGTCCCCAAAAAATTTTAACACATTTGGTTTTAATTTGGCTTTGCACACGCTATTCAAAGTTTGTATGAGAATTAGTATGAAGAATCTCAAACTTACATTTCCAGATCCCTAACATCTTGATATTATGTCCTGAAACCAAATCTTATATACATTCATATAGTGTAAGTTGTCAACTATCAAAATGCCGAAGATACCTGACATGTAAATTTTATACAAAAATAGTTATTCAATAAAACATAAAATACACACTTTGGGTATGATGTTGTATTCTTATTTTTGTTTTCTTATTATTTTTATGTTTTTTATATTTTATATTCATATATTTTTTTTTTATTTTATTTATATTATAATATATATTTTATATATTTTATATTTTTACTTTTTATATACTTTACATATTTTTACTTCTTATTATTATATTTGTTGAATAACTATTTTTGTGTAACGTTTACATGTGAGGTATCTTCGGCATTTTGATAGTTGACAACTTACACTATATGAATGTATATAAGATTTGGTTTAAGGACATAATATCAAGATGTTAGGGATCTGGAAATGTAAGTTTGAGATTCTTCATACTAATTCCCATACAAACTTTGAATAGCGTGTGCAAAGCCAAATTAAAACCAAATGTGTTAAAATTTTTTGGGGACTATCAGGACCCAAATTGGCGTCGATTAAGCTTAGGGGAGCAAATATTTCGAATTTTGCATCAGCCTAATGTTTCATCCATTGTGATGTATCGATGCAAAAACTCCTTCTTATTTCGCGTGAACATCTCCAAACAGCTCTTTGAATCATCGGCTCGTTGTTGTTGTTGCTCTGGTGTGAACAAACGAGGCACCCATTTGGAAAACCGCTTTTTCATACCCAAATGTTTGTGTATGATGGTGTAAGCACTACCTTTTGATACCTTCAGAGTGCAGCTATATCTTCCAACTTCACTCTGCGATTGCCCATGATGATTTTAAGGGTTTCAATATTTTTCCGGAATAACTGCCTCATTTGGCCGACCAGGGTGTTCAGCATCATCGGTGTCCATTCGACCACGTTTGAAATTGGCAAACCTTCGTTTGGTGGTCGTTTTAGATGGGGCAGAGTCCGGATCACATTTTCAAGCCAAGCTTGGGCTTGAACGGTGTTTTTTCTCATCAAAAATTAATGATATATCAACACACGAAATTGCTCTGAATCCATCATTCTTAAGAATCACAAAAGTAGCGTTACTTAAACTACTGTAACTCGATAAATAATAGACCATACGTCATGAAATTTTGACAGTAATCTTTTGAAAAATCATAGAAATATTTTGCCAACTGGTAGGAAGGCCTGGGACTCTTTGACCGATGTGCTAATGATGAGTCTTCGATGTTATAGCTTCAACAGTCTCTTAGGGCATTTCCATTGAATAAGTCATTCAAACATCAATCTTCATCAAAAAGGTTCAAACATGCATTTATATTTCCACTAAAAACATTCATGAAGGCTCACGAACGATGAAAGGACCAAAGCGATCAAATTTTCGTTCATCCGTATCGACGAGACAGAGCTACTTTGATAACCGCTTAACCAAATGAACCCAAATTGATGTCTAAAACCCAAAAACCTTAACTTTGAGAAATAAAACTTCGTCAAACAAAGGAAAACTGAATTGTTTGATGAAAAACATTCATTAAAATGGAAGAAGCAATTCAGCACTAATTTCACTACGCGAAATTCTATAGTGAACAAATCTTAAATCTATTGAATAAAATCACTCACTTTTACAAGGCCATTTTGGTGCATCGCCTACGGTAACACTAGCTGATTTGTTTATGTTCTCCAATCGGTGTTAATCACATAAATCACAGTCACTGTTAAAAATAAAATAAAACTGTTGCGTATAATGGTTCGTATATATATATATATATATATGAAGAGTGCAAACATGAAAGTGATACAGTAATTTGCGATTCCCTCGGTGCAATTTATACCATTATCGGTAAACCTCTTGGGTACGTTTTGAAACAGTGACTTGTTGTCAGTTCATTCGTCGTGTCATTCGTAGAGAACTAATTCGGATACTCACAAACATGGAAATCAGACGGAAGCTGTCGCATTTGAAGTTCAGCAGATTGTTTGTGTACAGGACCATAAAAAGTTTCAAGGATACTGGCAATGTTCCTATTCCTAAGACGAACCCCGGTAAGAAACGCAGTGTGCTCACTCCCTTAGCGGTAAAAGCAGTGAAGGAGCAATTTCGAAGGAGTCCTGCTCGGTTGGCGAGAAAGTGGCGTTTTAAATGAAAATGAGTCCCACATTCATGCCGAATATAATATATTAAAATGGGACCTTGAATATGAGGCTTCTAGAAAACATCTGATTCACGGATTGACACGCAAGAATCTTGCCGACAGAGAATTGCCAACGGGCGCTGCTTAAGACGCATGCTAGCCATACCATATTTTTTTCGGATGAAAAATTGTTTACTTTGGAAGTGTCTCTGAACAAACACAATAAATGATCGTGTATACGGAGCAAGTCTTCGTGAAATACCAGCAGGCAAACGAGGGGTTGCACGATACCAGAGTGCTTCTGCGGTGATGATTCGGGATGCCATATCGTGAAAAGGCAAATTACTCATTTTGTTCATAGACAGGACCGTGAAAATGTGTTTGGACTCATTTAAAAAATCGTTTGGTGAAGATTTGGGATCAAATGCGTGCGGCTTACTGAAATTTTGAAAGGCGTCTTTGAGCCGTGATTAAATATAAAAACCCGAATTAATCCACCGAGTGGCATAATGTGGCATCTAGCTCGCTGTATGGCGCATCGGGTGTGCCAAACAAAGCAGCCGATGCGACACAAAAGAAAGTAAGCGGCATCGATTGGTGCGAGTGGTTGTGTCCGATTTCGAACTTCTACGAGTATATTTTCATCTTACAAATATGTGCTCTCAGGTATAATTTTGGTCATATCTCCATGAAAAATTATCTAATCAAAATAAAATTTGAACCAGTTATTTTAGGATTTTATAGCTTTTAATTTGTCACCAACTAAACTAAAATCGGTACAAAAATAGCTCAGTATGTATTCGGAGACTAAACTGTTTGATTACTATTGTAATAGGCCGTAAAGTACTGTTTCGTTCATATCCTTGTAACGAAATGTCCAAATGAAAAAAAAAAACAATAGCTTTCACTTTTTTTAAACACTATTTTTAAAAAAAATTTTTTGAGCGTATTAGTAGAACGATTGTGATTGTGAAACTAGGAGAATTTAAAATTTAACACTTCATGTGATCACTTTTTTAATAAATAATAAATTTAACCTTGAAACACTTTTTTAAATTTTCGCTAGAAATCGCGAGCAAATTCCATTTAATTCCACTATGAGCTTATCTTTAGACAGATAGGCCTATTTGCTCGCGATTACTAGCGAAAATTAAAAAAAAGTGTTTCAAGGTTAATTTTTTATTTTTTTAAAAAGTGATCAAATGAAGTGTTAAACTTAAAATTCTCCTAGTTTCACTATCAAAAACAATAGCGTTCAATGGGTTGCTTTCATTTGCCATCAGCGGAACTGAAATCGGTTCAAAAACGGCTGAGAAACCGATGTGATATTATTTGTAAAAAAAAAACACAAACAAACACACACACACACACACACACACACACACACACACACACACACACACACACACACACACACACACACACACACACACACACACACACACACACACACACACACACACACATACATACATACATACATACATAGCTGAGGCGATCGAAAAAAAAGTTGAGCTTTCAAGCGATCTTGATACCGTTCGTTTGGTGTTAGAAGAGTAAAAAGAAAGATTTGAACATCACTCAAACTCAATGTAAGTTCAAAACTTTGACATGTTATTTAAAGTGCAATGCGTGAGAAATGCAATCATGTTTAAGTTTTATAACAATTTTCAAGTGCATCATTTCTACGTTGCCACCCTATATGCTTTTATCCAAATGCTGACATCCCTGTCTAATTTTTGTTTGTTAGCTGATTTTCGCCGAAATAAATAATTGTTACCTGAGTCAAGATAAAATATTTCCAAATTCTCAGTGAATTAAAATGCCAAAATAATGGACTGTTGGAATCTCGTTGAACAATGTTATGTCTTTATGCCTTGTTGGCGTAGTTTGATATTCATACCTACTATTGTCAGCAGCCCCGTACCAACTTATATCAGGTAGTTGCCTCCAAAAGTGTCATGATTTATGACCAACTGAGCTCTGCATCCGTTATAATAGTGCCGATTCGCATTCTGTCCGTGCTATGTGATATATTTACTCAGAGCCATCGCATATATATATTAATCTAATGCTCCCCACCAGCAGAGGTTCTCATCGACGACGGAGCAGAGTGGGGCTAAGGTTACCAAAATGTACGTACTATTATTGGCAGGTGGATTATTTTTCGGAAGTTAGATGATCTATAGAATAGAATAGTTTGAAGCCAACTCCCAACACATGAAATGGTAGTACTTTTAACTATTGAAAGCGAGCCCTGGTAGAATGATTATAAAATATCACTACGCGGTGCCTTAATTCTTTCACAGCTGGAAGTTAAGCCCAACGGAAGGCCAAAAAGTAACGGAAACTTAAGTGCCCTAAGACCGGCACACGACACACGACACCAAGTCGATCCACTTTACCTTACGTCGAGTTGCATATGTTTCAGTTTTGAAAGGCAGAATTTCAAATGAAGTCTTTATTTACATTCCTCGATACCTATGTATATTACGTATTGCGTCTCAAGTATTAGAAATATTTTTCAGGTGTGTTTGATCGCTATTCGACATATGTAAAAATGTGACAAGGTTTACTACAATGTATTTATTGATATTATATTCCCGTCTGTACCTTTCGAAAACACCTTCATCCCAATTATGGTATGTTTATGCAATTCAAAATTTAATTTGTTTCCTTACAATCTAGTTGCTTATAATCTGCAATAAATACTTTAAGGATTTTTCCAAGCTTCCTCATGATTATTCATTACATATGTTTCTACTAACGCAAAGTTCGATAGTCTCGGTTTCTCTGGATCTTTTCCTCATTGGCTACAAAACTTCCTGCGTGGCCGTGAAACGGTTATCAAATTAGGCGACTCAATTTCACCTAACTTTCTTGTTCCATCAGGAGTACCACAAGGTAGCACCCTAGGGCCGTTAATATCTCAATCCTTCAAATTTTCTTCTGCCGATGATTTTAAACTGTATTGGACTGTCAATAATATTCAAGACGCTTCATTTTTACAATGTCAGCTCAATATATTCACCGGGTGGAGTGAATCAAATCGTATGGATCCCAAGGCTGGTAAATGTAGGCTCATTTGATTGACTTAAACTATGAGTTGAATCTGTTGTTGAGGATCTAGGTGTGTTATTAAACACCAAATTGACGTTTAAGGAACATGTCGATCTAATAGCCTCCAAAACCTCTAAGACAATTGGGTTCATATTTCGCATTGCAAAAAACTTCACAAACATTCAATGTTTAAAATTACTGTACTGTTCGTTAGTGAGGTCAATATTAGAACACTCGTCTGTCGTTTGGGCGCCGTAAAATAAGAATAGCATCTTACTTATCGAGGCAATTCAGCGCAAATTTCTGCGCTTCGAATTAAGACATCTACCATGGAATGATCCAATCTCTATGATGCGCGATGTGAACTTATAGGTCTAGAGTTTAGAGTTACTGAGTATACGTTGTGATGTTTCAAAAACGCTCTTTGTTTCTGACCTTCTTCAATCGAAAATTAATTGTCCTCAACCGCTTTTCAACATAAATATTCACTATCGTCAACTTCGCTCGACTTCGTTACTTTTTCTGAGTGGTGCTTGAACAAATTACGGGCATAACGAACAATTTTCAAGTATGTGTCGATCCTTCAACCGCTGTTTCAACGAACTTGAATTCGGTGTTTTTCGTTCCACTCTTTGAAAAAGATTTTAAAAGTAGTCACAGCTACACAGAACAACACACTTTTTTTAAGTTTTTTTTTAAGTTAAAATTAGTTTATTATTATGTATAGCTCATCAAGTAGTTTAACGCAATTGTATTATTTGGGAGCGATGTAACATTCTGTTGATACGAAAAGAGGAAGAGAATTATGGCGCACATTCGAGAGAGAGCTCACAGCTGGAACCATGGCTGGAAAATGTCATTTTCAATGAAAAATGACCTACGATTTTTACCGAACTATGATTGAAAATCTCATCGGGCGAGAAAACGATGATGGAGATTTTCTTTTAAATCTCATCGAATTTTTCGTCATGACAGCACGTGACAGTGTTTTATTGATGTAATTGTAAGTTTCATAACAAAACTTGAAATAAAACGTCAACTCTGTCGATTACGTATTATTGCTTGGCTAATTTTAGGTAGACTATTCAGAAATTTGAAAACAAAATCGCATGAGATAAAATCTCATGACTGTATGATGGTGTGAGAATGACAAGAAATCTCATGATGGTTCATTTCTTCTCGTGACAGTGAGATTGCCTATTTTTGTTTCAAATGATGGCCGTGAGATTTACCAGCTCTGGCTGGAACTCAACTCAAAAGCGCTTTTTTCTGCTCCTAATAAAGATAAAGATATAGCAAGGAGAGTCGATAATTATTGGGACACTTCAAACTTACGTAACCTTTGACTAAAATAAATCAAATTTTATCCAGTTTCTCTAGTTTGATCTCAGCAATCGTTCACGAAAGGATTTTGCAAATCCTATGCATATGCAAAATCCTGGGTTGCCATATCGCACCTTCAGAAAACTAACGAATAAACGTCATTCGACCGTCTTAATGGTCATCCAATGGTTCCATGAATGGATGATAATGAATCATAAACCAGTAGCTGGATGAAAACCGTAAACAATGCGCTAAATAAACCAAGAAAGCGCTAATTGCTGTGGTGTAGCACAAGATGTAGAACTTCCAAAATCGGGATGAACGCCTTAAGAGTGTTGACAAAACCCGTGTTCGGAAACTCAACACGAAGCTGCTAACGAAATACCGATGCAGACCAATTGCAATTGCCCGCAGATTTTCATTTGAGATCTGAATCTCTCTGCTTCTTCGTATGAAGTGGCCACCTTCTACGTTGTGTTGTGCTGTGAGAAAAGACCGATTATGATTATTTTCAATTTAATCGGGCTCATTTGGAAATGGAACAAATCCAAACATTTACTCCCGACAAATAGACAAGAAAGCGATAGCCATTATTAGAAAAATCCCAATCTTCATGTGCAA
>JASCZW010018046.1:0-16113 GCA_034211315.2 Aedes japonicus
AGATAGTTGAGGATTTCTTCGGCGACCCGGAACGAGTTTCGGTCCACGATCGAGTAAACGACGACGCAGGCATGAGGTTCATATGTTGATAACGAGTTCTCCACCTGATGATGTTTGGCGATTGTTGTTGGATCGGGTCGAGCCGGGCGCGTGCGGGAAATGCAAGTACCGTAATTTAAAGAGATTAGTTTATTCGTTGGGGCTAGGATAGACCGGTCGGAATTGGGATAGATTAGGGAAATGAGGTTAGTATGTTTTTCTGCTTGGAGGTTATGAGGATGGAATGTGGAATTATCGCTTTGTGGCGGGGCAGTTTCTTGGTAGATGCTTAGTTCATGTAGGCACTAGGGGTGAGATAATTTTCGCGACTTGGTGAGATACGGTTGCAGTGAAAGTAGAACTTGCAGAACTTCTTCGTGATTTGTCAAGTGATAACTTGATTCTTCTCTGGGGGTTCATCCATTTTGTACGTAACGACAATTTTTCCTAAATTGAACGCCCCTCCTCGCCCTTCTTTTCACGTTTTGTCAGAATTTTGGAAGTATGCCACGTGACAAACATTTTAAACAACATATGAATTTCGTTACGGATTTAAAGGGTGTCCACAGTTAAATTGCATCACTTTAAACTCGTCCTCAAAAACAAGACTCACAACCGATTATCATGAAATATTAAAATACATTGTTTAATCTTGGTTTAGGTATTTTTATTTCACTGTATTTCTTTATCAAATCCAAAACCCCGAAATATCTTCTTAATACCACGCATAAGATTTTGTACAACGCTTGAACCGACATTTTTTTCCGCATTCAACTATGACTTCAACATTTCCTGTTCTGTACTTTAGGATGCTTACGAAGTTCGTGCTTCATTATAGCCTAATATTTTTCAATTGGCCGCAACTCTGGAGAGTTTGGGGAATTAAAGACTGTATTCGATGAAATTTGGAGACACGCAATTGTTCGTTACTTTTTAGCGTGTGGGTAAAAATTATTGAAATTTTAACTGAATGTATTCCATTGTGTTGTGTCAATTGTGTAATGAGTTTCGTGAAAATCGGTCGAGTGATTTCAGTGATGGCTTCGAATGAAGAAATAGTGCGCCAACAAATTTTGGGCACTCACTTCGAAAACCCAAACGCTTCTCATCGATGGATCGAAAAATAGCTCGGAATCGCACATTCAACCGTATCTCATGTGATCAAAACATTCAAGGACCGTAAGATAACCACGCGGAAACATGGTAGTGGCAAAAAACGTGGCACATCAAATCCGAAGAAGGCCAGGATGGTATTGAACCAATTTAAGCGTTATCCCAACATTTCGATCAGGGATGTTGCGAAAAAGACGAAAGTTTCAGTTTGTTTTGTGCAGAAAACAATGAAACGTTCTGAATTACATGTGTACAAGGTCCAGAAGGCACCGAACCGGAGCGATAAACAGAACTCGGTGGCCAAAACTCGTGCAAGAATGTACAGTACAGGGAGTGGCTCACAAAACCGTTCTGCATTGTGATGAACGATGAGACCTACATTAAAGCCGACACCAAACAAATGCCAGCACAGGAACACTACGTCGCCATCTCAAAGTTGGCCGTTTCGGAGAGTGTACGGCAGAAGAAACTGTCGAAATTCGCCAAAAAATTCCATGTGATCTGCGGATGTGGCAAAACGAGTCATCCCTTCATCACCTCTGGGACCGTCAACGGACAAATCTACAAGGACGAATGCCTCCAAAAACGACTTCTGCCCTTCTTAAGGTCTCACGATGGCCCGACACTGTTTTGGCCGGATTTGGCATCTTGCCACTATGCCTGGCCCGTCTTAGACTGGTACAAAGATAATAATGTATGTACCAAAAGACGTCAACCCTCCAAGGAGCTTCAAATGGTGAGTTGACAATTTCTAAGGAGGGTGCGACCGACCTCTGGTCCTCACAAGTTCCTACCTCACGCCTCCACGAGTCATATGATCACAAAAGGCTGCCAGCTGAAACATGGAGACGCTGGTGGGCGTAGCCTGGGCAATGTTGTCAATCTGACAATAGCGAAGTAAGGGGGTGAGACCGGTAAATCATATCATAATTTTCCATTATCATATCTTTCAGGTCTGCCAGGTATTATAAAATAATTTAAAATTTAAAATTTAATTTTTTTTTCTCATGTCTTATATTGTCTAAATTTTCTGGTTAATAATGGATGCGGAAGTTTGTCTACAATTGCAACAAAACAGCAGTCGGCACAGATGTAATTTTCAGTTTCTATTATAATATCCCTTGATTATATATATTATCATATAGGACATTGTTTATTCATAACCATTATCAATCTTATTTATCATCATCATTATCATTTTGATCATTACTGGTGTTTTCAGGATTTATATTTTAACATATTTTTTTTATAATTTCACCTAATAGGTTATATATACTTTTAATTATTATGTCTTATATGTCCAATTATCATTATGGTTTAGAAGTATCTAGTGCCTTGAAGAAAAGAAGCTGCAACGGAATCTATGGTAGGCTTTTGCACTTATTACCTAATGTATTTTTCAATGCCGGTTTGCAAATGGATCTTTTCCAAATTTGAGCTGTTTGCCATTCGGATTGTGTCTGATGTTACAGTTAAATTTTTTTCAGTACCGTATCATAACTCACAATATCATTATATTTGATGATATTGTTTTATTGATTTTACTTCATAGAAGATTTAAAAATTGCTTATTGTTTTTTTTACGTCTTTAACTCCTGTCAATAAAATCTTCTCTGTTTTCCTTACACAGGAGCAATAATTATTAGGCCAGCAAAAATAAAAGCGTATTGCTGTAATAGAAATCAACACCCAGCAGCAAATAGTGAACATGGCAACAGTAAATTAAAATGTAGAAATGTAATTTTTGTAAAATTTAACAAAATTTTTTAGGATACCATAAATCAAGATTTTGGGAAATTGCTGCTATCGCTGAAAACGAACGAAAACGTGCTTAAGCGCGAAAAAACAGAACTCTCCACATTAACACTTTATAACATTTCTTATATTTCAGGATCCACCGAAAGAAATCATATATAATAGATACCGAGTGATTGCAGTCTTTTTCATTTACATAAATATATACAATATTATATAAATATTTCATGCGAATAGAAGGGACCATCAGGGCACCCGATTGAAGCATTCTGGGTGGGGAGAGTGGAAATTCCAACTCCCCATTGCCATTGGTCCTCAAAATTTCCTACCTCACGCCTCCTCGAGTCATATGATCACAAAAGACTGCCAGCTGAAACATGGAGATGCTGGTTGGCGTAGCCTGGGCAATGTTGTCATTTCTGACAATAGCGACATTGTTTAACCCTTATGTGATCGACAAAAACACACCTTTCAGTGATCGATAGAGTACCCGGGTACCCACCAAATTCAAATGGCTATAACTCTGGCTATTGTTGACCTATTTTAGTTCTTTTGGCACCGTTAGATTCCACAACTCATTGGCTTTAGGGACATTATCAGCAATGACCATTCGAATTCATCTGGTTGCCGTAAATCCGGTTTACCGGGGCTGTGGTCCGGTACGGAGGGACTATTTGGAAACAAATATTAAATTTCCGGAAATGGATGTCAAAATCTATGGAATTATTTCAAGAAACAATTTCTATTCCATTGTGGGCAATATGTCGACTTGCTCCTGCAACGGCCATTCTGTAACAGATTCCCGTGGGGCCTCGAGTGGCCATGAACATTTTTAAAAAGAAACCCTGGCAATATGGGTATCAAAATTC
The DNA here is from genome assembly GCA_034211315.2 of Aedes japonicus. Classification (NCBI taxonomy): domain Eukaryota; kingdom Metazoa; phylum Arthropoda; class Insecta; order Diptera; family Culicidae; genus Aedes; species Aedes japonicus. The sequence goes on from JASCZW010018046.1 coordinate 3,777, forward strand.
ATGAAATTTCACCAGTAGGATATTTATCAACATTTTGTAGCTATCTGATGTTTTGTCCTTGAAGCGGTCAATCCGGAACAGGTTCCCGTGGGGCCTCGATTGGCCATGATCATTTTCAGTAGAAACCCCTGGCAATATGGGTATCAAAATTCATGAAATTTCTCCAGTAGGATATTTCTTAACGCTTAGTGGCAATTTGATGATTTGTCCTCGGACTTGTCAATCCGAAACTGGTTCTTATGGGACCTCGAGTGGCCTTGAACATTTTCAGTAGAAACCCCTGGCAATATGGGTATCTTTGGTTACTTCTGAGAACTTGTTGCAAACTTATTGTACTACAGTTTGTATGAAATTATTTTTTTCTTGCATTAAACGTAAGAGTGGCATATACTCTAACTTTTTTTATGAGCCAATATCGTGAGATGATATGTTCAGCAAAGTTGAGAATTGTTGTTATGAAAAACTTTGTAAAACAAATTTTTTGTCTAGCTTCAAAGCCTACTGCGATAATTCTGAATTTTAGTAAATGATCGGTTTTCGACTAAAAGTCACTCATTTTTAACTTTTACCAGCTTGCTATGTTGTACAAAGTTGTTTGTTCAGACATTTGCTACAATTTTGCTGAATACACCATAGCTGTATTTCTTTTTGTTTTCATTTTATAGTAAATTTTCAGTTCAATTTACGCCATACTATAGGCCTTACAACATGAAATGGAGCACCTGAAAAAAATATGGCATACCATAATTTGATTCAACACACCTTAGAGTACGTTTATGGAAAATTTGGGAGAGATGATATTTTTCTATCTTTTTTAAAGCTACTTTCTGTAACATACAGTTTTCAATAAAAACATACATCAGGAGCTCAAATAGAATAAAAACACACAAAAATCATGGCTATCTCTGTTCAGTATATGACAATTACCACGTGTTTTCATAGAAAAACGCTTAATAGGATATTAGTTAATTTTTATTAAGTTTCTTCGGATGAATCAAACTATGTCTCACTACTAGTTGTACGTCCGTTGATAAGCGAGATTACGGGATCGGAGGTGAGAAGAAGCCACATGTGCTTGGATTATTTTCCGTATATGAATTGCAAAAGATAATTTTTTTAGTAGATTCCTTGATTTTAAGGTACGATTTCAATTGAGAAAAAACTACAACGTACATCCCCATTGGGTTGTTCGAAATGATATCGTCGGACTATGCAACTAAATGTAAGCCAATCAGATTGTACAATGCAAAATTCTTTGAATTTACCCTTTCAGGCCTAAATTTTGCCAAGCGTTATTATACAAGTAATTTGGTGTTTTCTGAATAAATGGGTGCTCAAAAACATAAAATTAAAAAAAGTAGGATATAGTTTTTAGATGTGCTAGATCGTCCAAACTGTCCTGGGGTTCAGAACTTATGATCAACAGTTGTAACAGTAGCTTTATCCGCTTTACAATGTTACGATATAAACTCAAACATATTAAATGAAGGAATTGGAAGACCAACAGACATAATGAGATAATCTTGGGATGTTTATGTCAAGGAAACTGATCTTACTTTGTGTAGCCCTAAAGCTACTGTTAGAATTGTAGACCTTGTGTTTTGAAAGACCTAAAACTAACAAGATTATCTTATGTTGTCTCTGGACGTTTTAGAATATTCATTAAATATTGTATTGCATTGTAATTGTAGTTTTGTATAGCCCGAAAGGCAACGTTACGGTGGAGGTTTTTATGAACTTGAACAACCCAAGATAATCTGATAATGACTGGTGACCTAACAGAAGATTCACTGAATGTGTTTGAATGCATATCGTCCCCTTTCATAGATTATAACTTCCTAACTCAAGGGCAGTTTAAGTGACCTAGAACATCCCAAGATACCTGATTATATCTGTTTACCTTCCAGATGACTCACTTCAATTGGTCAGATACATATTGTTACTTTGTTTGGTCGAGAAAGCTACATTTACAGCTGTAGATTTTCAGTTTTGAATTACAGGATAGTTTGGATAACCGAGAAGATTATCTCGTAATGTCTGTTGGTCATTCAAGATATTCAATGAATAGGTTTCAATACACAGCGTAGCTTTGCACCGCCAAATAGCTGATAGCTGTGCAGATAGCAACTGTAGATCCTATGTTTTGATCTCAAGGATTGTTTGGATGACCCAGAACATGTCATATTGTTTTGTAATATTTGTTGACCTTTAAGAATATTAATTGAATATGTTTGATTATTTATGGTAACTTTGTATTGCCTGAAATTACTATAACAACTGTAAATCTTAACTTCTGAACACCAAGACAGTTTTGATGGCCTAGAGTATCAGAAAGTTATAAAAAATTGACTGTCGACTTTCCAAAAGGTTCTTGAATATGTTCGAATTCATACAGTCACCTTATATAGCTCAGAAAGTTACTGTTACAACTGTAGATCTTATGTTCTGAACGCCAGGGCAGCTTGGATCTGTCCTAGATTATCTCAGTTTGTCTCAAAATGTCGTTTTTATGTTCGAAAATATGTTTCAAAACGTAGTGTTACTTGGATAGTCCAAAAAACTATAGTTATTATTGCAGATCATCCAAAATGTTCATTCGATATGTTTGAATACATATCATAATCTTATATAGCGCTTAAAGCTACTGTTACAACTGTAGATCTGAAGTTCTGTACTGAAGTTTTTATGTATTTCTCATATACAACATTTGTTTAGTAACAAATTTGCCGGAAACAGTGTACACTTTTATGCAGACTGTGATGTTATACAGCCATTTTCCTTTTGGGATCATATACGATCCCGTAGGCCTGAAGGGGTTAATATACTTTTTACAACAAGGCTTAACATTTATAAATTTTTCAATAGTAGGTGGCCTGAAACCAACATTGCATTAAAATTTCTGCGTGGACATAATTTCGATCGATTGATGCAATAATTCTGAAATCATGTTGAAAAATGACTGAGACATTGACGCTCAAAACCTAACCGCTTTTCGTGACGGTCGCAATTCGGGTTTTTTTAAATTCTACCCCAGAATAGAAAACAAATATTTCAAAATCATAATAGAGGGTTTTAATTTAAAAAAAAAAAACATGTTTTTTTTCCTATCTGTATCGATGATGGGTGTTCTCCCTAGCCCAAAAATATGTTTTATGAATCTCAGATATTTTTTCTCGATTATTAAACAAGAAAAATCAAATCATTTTTATTTTCACACACTGACATGCAGTTTCACAAAGTGACATTTACTCTCAGTAACAGGGGCTCCCGGCACTTAATTATCAGTCACAGGGGCTCCCATTATGACATAAATGTCAACTTATGTATGCTAGAAATCAATGGTTGGTTCGTTGATTTAGGTAGTCTGTTTTTTGTAGCGTGTTTCATGGTAAAATAGGATGATGTTTTCTTGCAATCAAAATGTTTTCATAATATTTTGAAATTGTTTTTTCAATACTTACATTCGTCAAAATTACAAAATAAATTAACTGCCGGTATATTATTATATTTGCTATCGAACAATGTTATAATCCACATACCCTTATAATACCCTATACAGTGTTACCTTTAGAACCAAGGTAGCATATTATTTATTAGATCTCGAAAAAGCATGGATATTTCACCACTAAATTTTAAAAGAACTGTGAAGTTGTCTGATGATTCTAAGTTTTCCACTTGGACCGAGGCATTAACACCTATTTGAAGTACTACTGCTGTTCAAAAAAGAAAAAAAAAGAAATGTTAGAGTTCAATGAACTTTATCTCAGTGAAAAATACATCTGACTCAGCACTGTAAATGTTTCGATCTAAAGTATCCTCTCGATGATGTCCCAAAACGAGAGAAGTCAATGACACTTTTCGCTATTTTCAACATAATAAACTCTTCCTTCCTCATTCCGACAGTCCCAAAGCGATAAATTCTTAGTAATGGGAACCGAACGAATATACACAAACACAGCTCCTGGCACAAACAGCCATTCTCGAAACAGCGACAGCCAAATTGCCATGTCATAGTTATGGCCTCCGCCACTGCCATGCCAGCTCAATCGAGAGAAAGACGAGAAGATTTAGATCTCAAAAGCCTGAGCCATCATCGCGACTCGGTCCCATCATCACTTCGCCAAGGCATCAAATCGATCAGTAATTACTCACTGTCATCTAATTAGAAGGCTCCGACCGACGACAACGGCGATGATTCTTATCATATTTCAACACTTCCTATGTACATCGAAATGGCACCACTTGATTAGACCGACCAAGTGGAGGAGAGAGGCTCAATTTCCAATCATCTCATCCCGTAACTAGATGAAGCAGAAGGTAATGAGCGGCGGTGGGCAGGTGGTGGATGTGTGTCTCTATATGTACATACAGCAGATTGCGGTATGTATGCAAATAATTCGAAACACTTCATCATTTTGATGCTCCATCACCAATGACGGAAGGCAAGCTGCGAGCACATGTGGATCTCGCTCGGCACACGTGCGGTATTTGGAATTACTTAGGAGTGTGCCATCATTGGCCACAGCTAGATTTAGCTAGCTGAGCTCCGGCAAACCCCATCCGAGACAATTTTCGGTTAGAGTTTCCGCATAACAACGAATATGTATATACACTCACAGGAAGGCGCCCTTGGCTCTGGTCAGTGTCTCTTTCATCTTCCCGATGTCGCATTTGCATTTCCTTCCTTTCGTGCGGATTTTTGTCCATTGCTTCCTAGTAAAATGGGCAGATTGCGAGGGCGACTGTAAACAAATGCAATTTCGGGACGTGAGGGCTTTTAATCATGCGATGTTGACAGGGTTCTGCGTTAGTTCAGTCGGTATAAGTGAAGAGATCAAGTGAGACCATTATGCAAGTCGGGTTCAATGCCCGGTTTGATCATGAATTTTCTCAGGCTGTATATGTCTTGTATCCCTTGTCGCATATTTATCAATCATAAAGGGCATATTTTCAACTTTACCCATTTCATTTTATATAGCTATAACCAGTGGATGTTGAAGTTTTTATTAGGAATATTTCCATAAGAATGGTGTAGTAAAGGGTGTCCCACATAAAAATGAATCTCGGGTAAAACGCTGTACAAAATTTGACCTATTTGGTCTATCCTTTTCAAACTTTCAGACAATAAAATATAACCTCCTAGCAAGCTTATGGCATGTTTATTCAATTCAACTTCAATACCATAACCGTACTTTATGATTTCAACTTGTTATCTATATTCAGGGGTATACACAATGCTTAGCATTAAGTAACCATTCAAGGGTGTTTCCTTAAACGCATTATTTAAAATACATTTTTAAATAAAGCAGCGTAGTATGTTCTTAAGTAGTATGTTTTATAGGTCATTTTGGGCTAGAATTTTTTGCGAAATCTGAATCCGAGGTCAGATTTAACATATAATATATATAAAAAAGTTTGATATAAGTAATTATGGAATTTTTTCAGGTACATTTAAATCAAACATCAGATTCGGAAGCTACACTATTGGTACATCACTTTGGCGTTATTTTTATATCGTTTAACGAAGACTTTCGCAAAATCGACCGTCTATTCAGCAGGGCACCTAAAACAAGGAATTTGACAGGTACGTTCAAAAGCCTCCGAGGTACGCTATGGTACGCTGTTGGTACACCACAAAAAACATGCTATTTTTAAATTTTGTGAAAAGAGCCCTGCTGGATAGATTGACGTCCTTCCTTCACTACACTTCTGCTACGTTGGATCTGATGAATGAGCACGGTATCAATTTTGTGCAAAAAGAAGATAATTCACCGAGTTGTCCTGAATTGCGTCCGATCGAGCGCTTCTGGACAATAATCAAGCGGCCACTCCGAGAGGATGGCAGAGAGGCACAATCTGTCATAGAGTTCAATAATATGTGGCCGAAAGATATCGAAGAGTACTGTGGAATGGCTAATGAAAGGTATTTGTCAAAAAGTGCATCAGTATTTTTTCCGAAGTACAGAGATAACAGTGATTATTACACATAAAACCGTTCTTGAATTTGATTGCTTATTTAATTAAAACATCTGCAAAACAATTTATCCTCTTTATAAAATGAACCGCTCTCAAATATACTTCGACTTCTTCTTTCTTCAGCTTTACAAGCGGATTGCTTTCACAATTTGCTTATTACAAACTTTCAACTTAATGTTCTAAATGAACGTCCAGTCATTAAATGAGAGCTTTCGATGCCAGGTACTGTTTCTGCATTAGTATGATTGTGTGGTAAGTACAACCATACCCAATGCCAAGAGAGTCGAGAAACTTTCCTAAGCGAAACATTTTTCATTCCAGCATGGTGCTGCTTTCTAGCTGCACCTTGACTGACTGAATGAAGGAAGGACCCGCTTGTAAATATGTAAATTTCTGTTCCAGAATGAACTCTCTGGATAGCAAAAAAAAAACATTAATATAACTAAAAAAATTAATTGAATCAATCTTTGAACTTCTAGGAATATGAATCAAATTTTTTGATAACGGATTAAGATCTTAAGACTTTAACTCCAAGGTATTCTTAAGATGAATGAACATATGCAACCCAAAATATTAAAATACAAAAAAAACTCTCGAAATATGCACCTGATAAAATAAGTAAGAAACGTATCTATGATTATGCTTGTCGATTTATAGACCCTAAATCCAGGGAGTTTTTGGATGACAAATAACACACTTTGAACCTAATATATTATTCGACTTAGACCTCAGAAACCTCCAGAATATGCACCTGATCCATGAATTAGAAACATATATAAAGCTATGTCCATTTAGAATCCGGAATAATAAAATCATCTGTATCTCGGTAACGGATTGACGTACAAATCAGTTGAATACGTCAAAACAAAGGTTTTCACTGTTAAATAACAATTTACGGAAAAAATACCGATACAAATCATTCCTCTTCGTTTCTAATGAAAATTCGCACATTCTTCTTTATTCCTCCCATCAAATGCTGCACACCTCCAGCGTCAACTTCCTTTGCACATTTGTTCCACATTTTGGTCATCTGAGTTGCGTCTCGAGCCGTTTTTACACTTTTCTTAAGCTTCCGCTTCATTATTGCCCAAAATCTCTCGATGGGCCGGAACTGCGGGCAGTTGGGTAGATTTATGTTTTTATCGATGAAATCTACGTTATTATCGCGATACCATTGGATGACTTCTCGGCTGTAGTGGCAACTCGCCAAATCAGGCCAAAACTTCACGGGAACTTTATGAGCTTTAATAAAAGGTAGTACGCGGTTTTTGAGGCATTCTTCCTTGTACAGCTACGAGCCCATCGGCTTATTCGTCACGAACACTTTAGTCATTGCTAAGGAGCTGCATATCCCTTACCAAATCATCAGTTTTTTGGCAAATTTGTCCATAAAAGCAAACTTAAACTTCGCAGGAACATCTCATCGTGCCGTCGCCGTGTAGAAGTTTCGGCCAGGAAGCTGTCCGAAATCCATTTTGACGTAGGTTTCATCGTCGATGAGCAGGCATTCTTGGTACTTCATCAAAACCTGCTGGTACAATTTCCGAGCTCAAGTTTAATAAGTGCGTGCAACTCACGCAATTGCCTAAAATATATTGCGGTGATTGTAGGATACCACATAACAAAATTAAATCGTATTTCGTATTAAACGCTCTCTTCTTGACGGACCACAGCCATGGAAATCGAGAAACGGACGGCTCCAACTTTTGCGTAACATTGATTAACAGTCGTTCTTCGTTGATCGATTCTCTTCTATGAATGGGAACGTCCATTAATTACGTCACGCAAAAAAACACTTTATAAACCGCCCCCCCTGACACGTTTTTTATATGGACCTTCAATTTTTTTTGTATGGATCGTCATGTTTGCCCAAACCACCCCTCCACCTTTACTGCGTGACATAATTAATGGACCTCCCTAACGCGGCTGCACAACCTTTTTTCATAAGGAATGTATCAAAAACAGAGACCGAAATGTTCGCCTACTCGAGAAGAGAAACGTCCTTTTTCAACCGCTTGGAGAAACAGATGAGAATGTGAGAAGCGAGGACTATTATACGCTCACAGCAGTTTTCGCGAGAAAAGCAACGGCGATTTTTAATTTTCGGAGAGCATGAGTAGCTGATAAATTGTTTCTTTTTCAGTGAATCCTAGATACCGATAATTATTTTTCACTTACTTTTTGACACCAGAAAATGTACCAGTCTTCATGCTTGTTTTATTCCGACATTATAATTCTATAATGATGGTGTCTGGCGGTACCAGTGTGCACCGGCTTGGCCTTATTTTGGAGCTTTGCTCCTCGTATACGATCTATACGCTCTAGGTAGCATGTTTTCAGTGGAAAACGTGACATGAGAAAATATTTTCGTTGAATTTTGGACAGAGATATTGTCGCATATGCAAAAGAGAGGATGATGAATTATCGGAGAAAAAGGAGAGATGAAAATGTGAACGGTTCGTTTCTCATCGACAACCTGCTTGATAGAGAGCATGGTTTTCACCCAGCTGAGTGAGAATTTCGATCTCTGATCAAAAATAAGTTATCGACGTACATTTGCGTTGTACGCGGGTATTTGTGGTGGTTTTAATGTGTTCATCATAGCATGCTGTCCGTTTGACTGTCATCTTTCATTTGTTTACTAATTTTCACGGTTTAAGTTCTTCGTTTAAGAAATGCCGCACATTGAAAAAGACGTAAAAATTACTGAACAGCCCGGAAGAGGTAGAAAACCGGGATCTTCTAAACCTAAACTGGATCAGAAAGTGGTAGCTCTAATTCGGAGGAACAAATTAATTTCGATACGTGATTTGTCCAATATAGCGGGATCCAGCGTCGGAATGGTTCAATGTATCAAAAAACGGAACAACCTGAACACCTACAAGAAGCAGAAAATCACCAAACAAAGTGCAGAACAGAAGCAACGCGCAGCAACAATGGCCCAGAAATTTGCAGTTTTGCAGCGACCGGATGCATGAGTTTTGATGGACGACGAGACACATGTCAAAGAGGACTGTTTTCGTCAGATTTAGCGTCGGTGCATCACGTTAAAACAACTCTCAATTGGCTCACAGAAAATGGTACAGATTTCGTTGGGAAAGACATCAATCCTCCAAATCGCTCTCAGTATCGGCCCATAAATAGAAGGCTATTGCTCGATTGTGTAGAGGGTCTTGAAAACATGTGAGAATATGCAGGAGTTCAAGAAAATGTTGGCTAGTGTATCCAAAAAGATGATGAAACACTTGTCCGGAACTTGATGAAAAGTGCTCGATCAAAAATTCGCAAATCGTGAAAGAATAATATTCATTTCATCTGGTCTTCACAATGTACAAGTTCAATCCCGTACAATAAAGAATTATCCATTTGTTTGAATAAAACATCATTTTCTTACATGATTTAAAAAACAAATATATGGATAACTAATTTTCGATACAGTGCTTAGAGTTTATTGTTCATTATACCAGCCAACAACGTCTTTTCTCGACGTTAGCTGTCAGAAGAACCTAAAAATCAATGGTTTAACCGTGATACACATTAGAGAAATTCAATGAAGAGAATTGATCAACGAAGATTGACCCTATTTAAATATTACGAGAGAGCTCCTCCATGCAACGGATACTTATAGATGACTACAAAATATTTCTATACCATTGTAGGCCATATGTCGACTTGTCCGGGAAAGGCCATTCTAAAACAGGTTCTCATGGGGCCTTGAGTGAGCGTGAACATATTTAAAAGGAATTGCTAGCGATTTTAAAATTCATGAAATTTCTCCAGAAGGCTATTTCGAAACGTTTTGTGGCAATCTTATGATGTCCCCTGAACAAATTATTCCGGAACAGGTTACCGTGGAGGTTTGAGTGGCCATGAACATAGTAAGCTGGAAACGCTGGTAATATGGGTATCAAAATTCATGACATTTCTTGAGCAGGACATTTCTCAGCGTTTTGTGGCCATCTGATGAGTTGCCCTCGGACCGGTCATTCCGGAATAGGGTCCCGTGGGGCCATATCCATATTTAGAAGGAAAAAGATGCAGATACAAATCATCAGATGGCCACGAATTGGTGGCAAATAATCCAAATGACAAATGACAAATAACTTCAGGAGGTTATACGGCACACCTTTTGATCATCTGATATTTTCTCTTAAGTACGGCCATTCCGGAACTGTTTTTTTGTGATCTGGAGTGGCCTTAAAATTGTTTAGATAAGTACCCTTGTAATAAAGGTATAAAAAATGATGCGGGTCATTTACTATCAAGTCGTGATCATCTGATGATGTGTATCTGCATCTTCTTCCTTCTAAATATGTATATTGCTTCTCGAAACCCCACGAGAATCAATCTCCGATTCAAGGTCATCAGACGGCCACAAAACTGTTATCTTACTGGAGAAATTTCATGAATTTCGAAATAGCCCTTTGGAGAAATTTCATGAATTTTGATACCTATATTGCCAAAGTTTCCTTCTAAATCTGTTCATGGCCTCTACAGGAAAACCTATTACAGAATTACCGTTCTGGGGATAAGTCGATGATTATGCTTGTCCGCATATAGTCTACAAAAAAAAAAATAGTTGTGACATCCATTCCCAGGAATTCAAATGATATTCCCAATCTCCGTACTGGACCACATCCCCGAAACCCCGGATTTCCAGGAACCAGATGAATTCAAACTGACATTGCGTTGAATGTTTATAAAGCGGATGAGTTTTTGAATCCAACAGTGCTTAAAGGATTGAAATCAGTCAATAATTGCCAGAGTTACAATCATTTGAATTTGGTGGGTATCCGGGTACCCTGTCACACTTAAGGGGTGAAAAAATCAAAGTTTCCCTCCTTCTGTCTCCCTTCCTATCACACTAAATGTTTTTATACAGCAAGTTATCTTCCAGCTTTCACTAAGATGTCACTGAATCTCAGCTTCCTGTTTTTAACTAAACTATGAAATTTCGTAATGTAAAAAATGAAGAGGTACACGGGTACCCTGTAGAACACATAAGGATTAAAGACCTGAACTAGGGCTGGGGTGAAGCGCTATTTGCTAACAAAACGAATCAAAGCATGGTTCGAGTGCTCGAAGAGATTGCTTTGCTTATTGAAGTCGTGCTTTCTAACGAGAAACTGTCCATCGATCAAATATCTAATACTCGCACGGCCAGATTTATTCCGACCAAGAAAATCGAGGATGTTCCAGAAAACGTAAAATTCTAGACAAAATAGTCAAAAAGTCGAAAGTAACATTTGTAAACAATGACTTCTAGGGTATTTTTCTGGAATCTGCTTGCTCCCACGGACCAAATTGCACCAGAAATAGATACAAGGAGTTATTACCTTCCCGTTGGTAGTGGATGTAGATGTTAGTAACCTGGCATTTCCAGAAATTTCCGTTCTAAATCATTGTTTACAAATGTTACTTTCAACCTTTTGACGATTTATTTAGAATTCAAGTTTTCAACAAAGCACCCCGCCGCACAGTGGCACAATTCTGAGAAAAGACGGCCAAAAACATTTTCACCCTTTGGTCATCATTTGATCGAGTAGGTGTCTTGAGATGAGTTGCTCAAAAAGTTATTCCGCATCTTTTGAAAAAACACACCTAACCTTTCATAAAGGCTTTACTACACTTTCAAATTCTAACATTTTCCAGCTACGTAATAACGGGTTGTCGTCTTGTACAAAGTTGTAGAACAGGTAATTTTAAGAAAAAATGCTGAAGACACTAAGTTTCTAGAGCCTAAGGTTAGAGAGATATAAATGGTTTTCTTCCATCACTACCTTAAAACTGTTTTTTTGAGATAATTAGTTTGTTAGAATGGGACGATTTCAATATGTTCTAAGAAATTGTAGAAATTATTAGAATATTTTTGATGAACACAACAATGCTCTCGGATGACCACATTTTGATATATGGTGATTGAAGTGTCTGTGTGACGTCATAATCAACCGCATCAAAAAAGGGTGGGCGGGTCCTGGCGGGGTCTAAAGCAGATTTTATTTCAAATAATATCTTAAGAAAAACTATGCCTGAAATTTTTTTCCCTCTCCATGGCTGGATTTTGTACCTGGACGCTGGTGGGGAGCCTAATCTCATGTTAATGATTCATTGGAGATTTTTGATTTTTGATAGTTCTCGCTAGGTCATGTCATTGTATGAGCTTCTACTCTAATGAACCATTCATGGGAGAGCCAAAGGTCCAGCCACACAAAGTAGTGATAATATCACACTCGCTCCTCTCTCTATTTAATAGCCGTGTCGTAGCACGCATGTATACAGGCACTAAAGTTGAGTGTGATATTGGCGGGTTGGGCCGCAAATCACTAAAAATGTAATCATAGATACATTTATTCAACTTTGA
>JASCZW010018047.1:0-16108 GCA_034211315.2 Aedes japonicus
CAAAGTTGTCTCAGATCTACAGTTCAATTGTATTACATTTAAAATTTTGTGTGTTTATTTTTCCACATTTCAATTATTTCGATATGGCGATTGCAAGAAACCACAGGTTTGCCAAAAAGCCAATTGATCTTAGCAATGGCTACTATAAAACTATCTGGTCGCTGAGTAGCTTTTCTCAATACCAATTAGCCGTTTAATGCATTTACTGGAGGCAAAATGGTTTTAAAATGCTTTTTCAACTGACCATAATAAGATAATATGAATGAGTCCTAAAACAGCATTTTATGAGTTTACAAAGTCAAAATAAAACCTTTGATAGGAGTAAAAGGAACTATAGAAGTCAAGGTTTTAAGATCGTCGTAAAGAAGCTGTGTAGGTTCTTATAAACCTGACTAAAATTTGAAACCTATTGGCATCTCTTGCTGTCATAATAAAACCGAATTGATTTCTAGTGGCTTTCATAAAACTTTAATAAAACTTCATAAAGCTGGATGATTTTGGCGAAACTCCTCGAGCGCATCATTAATCGACGGCCAATCACCGAGCTAGAGTCGACTGGACGGCTCGACAGCACGCTTTTCGTACAGGACGCGGCACTGACACGTACTTTGCCTAGCTTGAACGGTCGCAGCCTACTACCAACGAACACTGTCTGATAGCGTCTTTGGACCTGTCGAAGGCGGACGACACCACCTGGCGACACACAGCATATTGCGAACGCTAAAGTCTTGGTGAATACGTGGTTGGATGCTGAATCTGTTGCAGAGTTTCCTCTCAGAACGGACGTTCCAGGTGTCCATAGGAGAACACAAGTCTCGTGAGTACCCGCTGGAGAATGGAGTGCCACAAGGCTCCGTATTGTCTGTGACACTATTCCTCGTTGCGATGCAGCCGATCTTCCGTGTGCTGCCCGTCGGAGTCAATATGTTTTTGTACGCGGACGACATCCTCCTCGTGGAACGACGTGCCACACCGAAAACTGCAGGCCACTGTCAAAGCCGTGGACAAGTGAGCGAAAAGCGTGGGGTTCATCATAACCGCGACGAAGTCGCAGACATTTTACTGCAGCCCTAATGCGCGTCGAGAGCCGGCAAAAGAGGTCACCATCTATCAAACCCCCGTTCCGAAGACCAACTGTCTGAGGATCCTGGGTATTACGCTGGACCGAACGTTTACTTTCAAGCCGCACTGCAAAGCATGTGAGTCTCGACTACGGATCCTGCAGATGCTGCAGGTGCGTCCTGTACTAGTCACTGTGAAGCTGACGTACGGTGTTGGACTAGTAAGACGAAGAGGACCGGAGACCCTGCAGACTTTAGCTCCAGTCTACAACCGAATGGTTTGGTTCAGCTCTGACACCTTCGTGACTAGCCCGATCAACTCAGTCATGGCCGAAGCGGGCACACTACCCTTCGAACTGCTTTTGACACAGGCGATAGCGCGGACGGCCATCAGAATGCTATCGATGAAGCATAACAATAACACCCTTCGCTAGATTCGATGAGCATCGGATCGGCTTGAAGAACTAACGGGCACTACGTTACCAACCGTCGGTCTACTTACAAGGTCGAGTGAACGAGTGGGGCATGCTCGCAAACTAGCAGTTGTATGGGACGTGAAGCGATCAGTACGAGCAAGAGATCGACCGGGAAAAGTTCGACCAATCGTACAACAACTTCTGGCAACACGCTTCAACCAATCAACCGTAGTCTACACTGACGGATCCAAGTCTGGAGATACTGTAGGGGCATCTTTGTACAACAATGGCATAGTTGGAACATACAGTCTCCCAAAGGAGTGCAGCATATTCTCCGGGGAAGCTTATGCAATAAAAATGGCGATCGTGATACCAAACCTTAGCGATCTGGTATTTTTATAGGACACTGCCAGTTACCTACAGGCCTTGGAAACAGGGAAATCGAAACATCCATGAATCCAAGACATAGAACAGGCAGCACGAATTCGATCGGTTCGATTCTGCTGGATCCCTGGTCACACTGTCGTCAATGGGAATACCGAAGCCGACCGACTTGCCAACGAAGCTAGACAACAACCGGCCATCGATATCCCAATCCCAACGGAAGATACACTGAGAGCAATCAGACAACGCATAAGGAAGTGGTGGAGCAACAAATGGTACGAATCCAGAGAATCGAAGCTTAGGGAAACGAAGTTTGACACTCACAGATGGACGGAACAAGGTAGCACAGCTGATCAGCGTGTACTTACACGTCTGAGGATAGGCCACACACGACTTACGCACACATTCCTATTGAAAAAAGAGCCCCCGCTGAACTGTGACTGTTGTGGCACGGTGCTAAATGTGCGGCACCTTATATTAGAATGCATGAAATACGATGCAGAAAGAAGAAGCAACAACATCGAAACTAGTATGCGTGATGCCCTGGATAACACAGATGAACGAACACCACAAATGTTAAATTTTCTGCGCAACAGTGATCTATACAAAAAACTTTGAAAAAAAAAGAAGATACTGAATATGATGAAGAAGAACAAATTAAATGAAGTGAAGAAGAGAACGAAGAAGAAGAAAAATTCCGAGATAAGAAGAAGAAACTACAACAACTCTGTACCTAATAACTCCGATTTTACGACACGAATGCACACGATTGTGTGAAGTGTCGTAAATAAACAAACAAACAAACACTTATTGACACGGAAAGTGACCGCTGCAAGAATTCTTTAGCAGCGGTGTGTTAACCTAGACGCTCACTTTCTGTGGTATAAATTTCACGGTGTTTCGTGCAGTGAGTCAAAAGTTATTCCAGATAAAGCCAAGAGGAGTGAACAAATTCTGCACACCCACGTTGATAATCCAACGTGGTCCGCAATAAAAATCGCAAATACGCTGAAAATCGCCAACACAGCGGGAAGTCATCCAGTGGTATCGGTAAAAACATAAATCAACCCAACTGCCCGCTGTTCCGGCCCATCGAGAGATTTTGGGCAATAATGAAGCAGAAGCTTAAGAAAAGTGGAAACACGGCTCGGAACGTGACTCAGATGACCAAAATGTGGAACAAATGTGCCAAGGAAGTTGACTCCGAAGGTGTTCAGCGTTTGATGTGAGGAATGAAGAAGAAAGTGCGAATTTTCATTAGAAACGAAGAGAAATGATTTGTGTTGATATGATCTCCTGAAAGTACAGTAAATTACCTTTGTTTTGATGTATTAAACTTATTTGTACGTCAAGCCATTACCGAGATACAGATGATTTTATTATTCCAGATTCTAAATGGACATAGCTTTACTCACTCGCCTACGCATTGGCCGTACGAGTTTCATCAGTATGTGATTATTGCGGGACCGTTGTGGATGTTTGCCACGTAATATTGCACAGCAGAAAGTTCGAACCAGCTAGAACGAAATACGATATCGATCCGACCAACCTGAATGCGGCGTTATATAACGAAGATGACAACGACAAGCGATTAGTAAAGTTCCTGCGTGAAATAAATGTTTATCGAAGCTTGTGAGTAGAAGAAAGAACAGAGAAGTGAGAAGCGAAGAAAAAGAAGCTGTAACAGAAAATATCGGAGGTTAAACAGACGCTGATTCAGATGCAGTAGAAAAAGCGGAGAACGTAGAAAAATCAAATGAAGTTGAAGACACGAAAGCGAAGATTATGAAGGAGATAAAGGGAATGAATAAACGGCAGCTGATAAAGAAGTCAGTGAGTTCAGATATTCTCAAAAAAAGTGAGAAGAAAGAAGATATTGTAGAATACAGCAAATGAAGAAGATGATAAACAAACGGAAGCTGATGAGAAACCTGATGAAGTGGAAAAAGAAAAGATAATGCAGAGCATACAGTAAATGAAAAAAAAAAATGAATGTAAATAGGACTGGAGGTTGTTAACAAAAGGGAAGCAAGATGATCAAGAAGTAAAATAAAAAACTGGAAAGTTGGATAAAACATGTAAATACAATGAAAATGAACGAATGGCTGAGGAAAATTAAAGAAACGGAAGAAAAAAAGCAGAAGAACGGCCAACGGCTGCAAGTCTCTCAAATTAAGATTATTCATTCATTCATAAGTGGAAGAAGAGAGTTGTTAAACAAATAAACGGATGAAGAAAAGTGCAAAAAGAGGAGAAGAAAAAGAAGATAAGTGGAAGAGGGTGACCCTAGCGTAGTGGTTAACATCCATACCTCTCACGCCAAAGTCATGAGTTCAAATCTCACCCCCGGACAAGTTACGAAAATACCAAAAGAGGTATTTAAGTGACTATGACGGGAGATGAACCAGCCCAGGGTTGAAAATCCAGATAATCAAGAAATTAAAATAAAGAGAAGTGAAAGAAGAGAAGCAGAAAAAAACAAACGGAAGTATAAATACGGAAGATAAGAAGCGGAAGAAAAGAAACGAAAGAATTGAAGTAACAGAAGAAAAACGAAAAAAGAGAAACGGATCAAGAGAACCGGTAGATGAGAAACGAAAGCAGATTAGCGGAAGAAATGAAAAGGAAGAAGTTAACAGGAAGAACAGAATCGGAAGAAGACAAGTGGAAGAAGAGAAGCAGAAGAATAAATGTGGAAGATAAGTAGCGGAAGAAGCGAAACGAATCAAGACAAGGGTAGGATGAATAGTGGAAGGCGCAAAACGGAAGAAAAAAGGTTAAAAAAAAGTACTAGTGTTGCAAAATGAGTAGATATAATGTACACTTTGATTGTTGTTTTTTGTATTCTAACATGCGCGGTAGTAACGATCTTTGATGAAGTTTGTCAGAAGCAGATAATTTCTCTCCTCTATGCGAAGCGCTAGGAGTGTACGGTAATATTATTGTTATAACGAAAAGAAACGAAGAGAAAGTGTATTGATAGTTTCGTAAAGGCCAACGGCAGGCTTTGAAATTAAAAGATACAAGTTTGAAACCGAGCGGAGGGCATTGAATGGTAGTATCCGAATCAGGCACATAATTCTTTACCATACTACCCCATGCAGGGTAGGCAAGGGGGAAGGATTTCCTCTGAAACCTTTGCAGCGTAAAAAAATACACATTGAACTAATTCCACCCAAAATTTCAATAAAAAATACCCAACGGGTTGAAGGTTACAGCCATTTAAAAGTAGTGCAATTTGATTCCGTACAATCTTAAGTTTGGATCCTAAACAATTTGTTATAAATATAAAAGATATAGTTTTCGTTAGATTTTTAATCACTAGAGGTATTTCTTTTTGTTATTTTTGGTAAGAAAATGGGACTTTTTTTCAAAAAACTCAAATTGGCGACCTCTAAACAATATTTCATAACGTGGTCGCCTTGAAAAAGTTTTGTTGTTACGCCCTATGCGATCATTTTCAGGGTGAGATCCCAGGTTTTCTGACAAAAAGTCATTTTGGCAGCAGTCAATAGGCAGCAGGGAGCGCGACAGGGATTGCCTATGTACACTGAACCCAATCATCATCACAATTGCGATTGCGCCCCTTAACGAAAATCATTTGGAAATTTGATGATTGTCTTACGATTACATTCGTTTGATGGTCATCCATATTTCGTATGACAAACAACCAAATTCAATATGATGTTGGCTTCAAAACTGTGTACATCATCAGCAAATTAAGAAAGGATTGCGTGAAATTTAATGACATTAACCCGTTTCACATTTCACTCCTACTATTATTGATCAAGGATTTCTACGGGAGCCCAAAAATTTGAGGAGTCCAGGAGACATTTCTCCATTTTTTCAGTTTTAGCACTTACTTAGTTACTTAATTTGTTTTTTATTTCAATTCTTTGTCATACATACTATTTTCTAATTTTTAAGAGTTTTAGCCCAATGGGCTCTTCAGCTTTGATTAATGTGTTATGTGTTTTATGTGTTAAGTGTGTTTTGTGTTTTTTAATAATTTTTTTTTTTTTTTTCTGTTCAGCCCTTGGGGCATTGTTTGTTAAAATTTGATAACCTACCTAATCTACAACTAAAACTACAATTTGAAATTCCTAGGGGTGGGGAACCAGATTCCGGATGATCTGGTGATCCGATGTCAGGCAGCGTGCCCTGTACCGATTGATAGACTCACTAAAACGATCGTCGAGCATTTTTATCTCGGTCAGACGGTGGACCTCAGATGTTCTTGTCCTCGGAGGGGTGTTCAGGATCATCCTGAGGAACTTATTTTGAACACGCTGAAGTTTCAGGTGATGTGTTTTTGCGCAACTCTCCCAGATTGGCATGCCGTACTCAATGACTGGAAGTATGATTTGCTTGTAGACAGCAAGCTTGTTTTTCAGGGATAATGTAGACCTTCTGTTGATCAATGGGTACAGTAGCTTCAACAGAACGTTACACTTTGTGACAGTTTTGTCAACCCGTTCCCTGAAAATAAGCCTGCTGTCTATGGTAACGCCAAGATAGACAGCTGATTTAGCCCATTCCACCGTTGTGTTGTTTAGGTTTATTTTACAATCCTCAGGCGGAACAAGTCTAGGAGAGTTGGAGTGTGGAAATAAGATGACCTGGGTCTTCGCCGCATTGATACAAATCTTCCATTCAGTGAAGTATTCTGACAGAACATTCAGGCTTCGCTGCAGTTTCGCGGCAAGCGCTCTTATTACCCTACCATTGTGGACGACTGCGGTATCATCGGCGAACAACGACAGAGATCCATTTTCAGGAGCGAGGGTATATCCGAGGTGAATAGATTGAACAGAAGTGGACCTAATATACTTCCCTGCGGAACACCGGCAGAGATCTCCTGACTACCGGAAACTGCACCATGCAACGAAACACGGAATGTCCTGTCCGTCAGATAGTTTTTAATTATCTTCACCAGATAGATGGGAAGATTGTATCGATGCAGCTTGTACACCAGGCCATCATGCCACACGTTATCAAAGGCCTTCTCGATGTCGAGAAGTGCCATGACAGATGATTTCGAAACAGACTTGTTCCGTCTGAGGATGTTACTGACTCGGTTAAGTTGGTGGATAGTCGACCGACCACGTCGGAAACCAAATTGTTCGTCAAGCAAGATGTTCAGCTCGTCGGCAGATGAAAGAAGCCGACGGTGGATCACTTTCTCAAATAGCTTGGATAATCCTGAGAGAAGGCTGATGGGCCTATAGCTCTTGGAACATGAAGGATCTTTCCCAGGTTTCTGGATGGGTATGACTTTGGCTGACTTCCAACACGAGGGAAGTAGCCAAGTCGGAGCAATGATTGAAAACCATCGCCAGATGGTTATAGAACTGGGGGCTCAGTTGCTTGAGCTCCAAGTTCAGGATGTTATCGAAACCTGAGAGCCTTCATGTTCTTTGAGCATTTGATATAAGCCAACAATTCGTCAGCTGAGATCTCCAACTCCTCTGTGAAGTCGTTGGAGCTTAGATGGATGTTAGTAATAAGCGCGCTAACGGCAGCTTCATGTGGACTGACGATGTTTTGTCCCAGATTTGGGAGCTGACGAAGTGTTGACTTATCTCAGCAGCCTTCTCTGCGGGAGTTATCAACCGATCCTTAGAGCTATTGTTGTCTAATGGGATCAACGGTGGAATGGGCCTTGGCTTAGTTTTTAAAATTTTGGTCAACTTCCAGAACGGCTTAGCACAATCTGGGAGAGAGCGGATCTTGTCGGCAAAATTGTTATTTCTAAGGTCCACCATTCTGGCCTTAATAATTTTGGTCGCTCGATTACAGTGACGTTTAAGCGTTGGCAAACCAGTTCGCTGGTATTGCCTTCGAATGGCGTTGCGCAATTGAATAAGTTCTTTAGTGGGTCTATCAATGGGCACAGAGTCACTCACCTGATCAATCACCGGTACGTGTTGCTCCCGGGCCTGGGAGATCGCTTGCTCGATGCTCTGCAGCTGCCGCTCGATGTCATCAACGGAATCAAGGTGCATGTCGAAATCGATGTTGTCGTCAACGTGTTGTCGAAACCTCTCCCAACTGGCGCGATGGTAGTTCCGTCTGGTGATTCGATGCCGGTTGACCGAGGACCCGACTTCGGCCACCACCGGATAGTGGTCCGAGCTGAGCTCCTGGTGTACGATCGGCTGGGCGATGTTGTTCCCCATGTTGGTGAGAA
This sequence comes from Aedes japonicus, assembly GCA_034211315.2. Taxonomy (NCBI): domain Eukaryota; kingdom Metazoa; phylum Arthropoda; class Insecta; order Diptera; family Culicidae; genus Aedes; species Aedes japonicus. Next base: position 8,052 of record JASCZW010018047.1, read on the forward strand.
AGATGTCGATTGTCGAATGGACCCCGGATCTGCTCAACCGGGTGGGAGTATCCGGGCCCAGGACGGTGTAATGTCCCTCTTCCAGGTCTTCCTGCATAATTATTCCGTTCCGATTCCGCCGAGGGTTCCCCAGGCTTCGTGTTTCGCGTTAAGGTCGCCGGCGATGATAAACTGCCCCTGTCTCCGAGTTAGCTTACGGATGTCGTTTCGCAGGACCGTTGTTGTTCCGTTGTTGGTACTGGCTTGCTTTGGACAATAGGCCGCGATGATGGTGATTGGGCCGACAGCAGTTTCGACCTCGATTCCGATGGCTTCGATAGACTGCAGCTGGAAGCTCGGAAGCAGATGGCAGTAGATGTCGTAGCGCAGGGCGATCGCAACTCCTCCTCCACTAGAGCCGCTACGATCCAGTCGCACAATCCGGTATCCTGGGATGAAAACGGTGTGTTCCGGTTTGAGATGTGTCTCGGTGACGATGGCGATGTCGATGGCCTTCCTGTTAAGGAAGTCACCGAGCTCTAAGGTTTTGTTCCGGATGGAACAAGCATTCCAGTTGAGGATGCTGATGGTGCGTCTACGGTCCATGTTTGAAAATAAATTTCATCGTCACGGACGTGGCGGCTTTGAGCTGTTCCTCCTTGGAGCGGCAGGAACGTAGTTGGCGATAGAGCTCTTGCACGAACTCCATCATTTGCTCCGAGTCGTAGAGCTGTCCATCGACGGGTGGTTGCGTTGAAGTACTGCAACTTGGATTGCCCCAGCCTGGAGGAGGAGTCGGGTTGGGGGCGGCGGCAGCTGCTGCGAAACGATGATGCACGGAAGCTGACGGGCGGTTTGCTCGGCGCTGATTTAATGGAATCGGCGGTAGGTTAGGCACCTGATACCGAAGTGACGGGAAGTTCTCCTCGTTCATCGGAGGTGGCGGACGGCGTTGAGCAGGCCGGGATTTGGTGGATGCCTTCTTGCGGATCGCCAAGAATTCAGCACGTTTTGGGCAGGTTCGATTGCTGCTCTCATGGTTTGCGCCACAATTTGCGCACTTCGGTAGGGCACCTTCTTCCATCGGGGCACAATCGTTGGTGCTGTGGGCTCCAGCACATTTGCCACATCGCGGTTTCATGTGGCAGTTACGAGTACCATGTCCGAACGCAAGGCAGTTGCCACACTGCGTCACGTCGTGCTGTCTCGGACGATACCGGTCCCACTCGACGATGACGTCGAAAAGGGCCCGTGTTTTCACCAGTTCCGCCATCGTGACGGATCCCTTCACAAGGTGGACCAGATAGAGTTGGTCCCGGTAGTTACCGTGTTGCTGGCGCCTGATGGGGAACACCTTCTGAGGCTTTAGTGCCGCCGCTTGCAGCTCTGCAAAAATTGACTCCGGTGTGAGTTCTGGAAGGCCACGCAGAATCACCTTCATAGGCTTGCTTCCGGGTACATCGTGCGTGTAGAACTCATGCTGCTTGGCGACTAGGTGAGCGCCGACAGCACGGTAGTCAGCCTCCGACGAGCACAATACTTTAATGCCATTACTGCACAGCTTGTACAGCGGATGGATTTTGATAGCTGCAAGCTCGGTCCTGAGTGCAGCAATGTCCTTTGACGTCGTGAAGAGCGGGGGAACCTTCACCTTCTTCGGCACCTCCTGGATCGGAAGCACGGCGAATTGATTGCTCGCTAGTAGACGAGCGTTCGGATCCACTGGATCGGCGTCATCATGGCGCAGCCGCTTGGAGCTGCCCGGCTGCGGTAAAGATTCGGGAGCAGATGTCACCGTTGGTCGATTTTTTCGACCCATTGCCACGGCAATAGGTCGAGCGGGAAATGTTTCCGAACTTTGCAACACTTTTTTCTGCTTTGCCACCACCAGAAGATGAGCAAGCGCAGGCGATAGATCGCGAACCGAACACGCAATCGCGAGAAAGCGGGCGAGGGGAAAAAACGGGAGAAAAAAAACTTTTACTGCGAGGGTGCGAAAAACACGACCGATCGTGTCGCTTGGTAAAACTGGAGTCGATTCAGTTTTAGCAGTCGGGTTTCCATTCTTTATTCTTGTTGGTACCAGTTCTAATAGCGATTGATAGGTTTTTAGCGAATGATGTAAAATGGAATGTTTGTCATCCTCATTTCTGCCAATGCCATACGCATTCCACTTTGGGATGACGATTATTCATTCAGCATGAATTCTAAAGGGTGTTCCGATCCAAATCTGGTCGATTGACTCACACACATAACTGTTTGACCAAATTTTGATCGGAACACTTTTTAATATGAACGGGAGGTCAATTCACTTCGTTTATTATTACTTGTTCAACATTCGAAGAAAATTCATCTGGTTTCTAGAAAATAGCCGTCTGCTTTTATCTATCATTCGAAAATACGATTTCAATGTCTCGATATGAAACGACGGAAGATTCATTCGATAAAAGGAGGATGTTTGGGTTCAGTGTAGGAAGCAGTGTTATGATAGAAGAGGATACTTTTAAGCTTTGGTACTGGCAGACAACAACGATAGTCGGGAAATACTAATACTAATTATTACCCATGCAACACATAGCTGTCATAATTGGTTACAGCAACTCGATTGTGACTTAACTGAGTCACATTGAAGTTACTTTCACACGTTTGAAACAAGTGTGCTGCTAGGGTAGTAGAAGTCGTGCTTATTATGGGCTGCAGAAAAAACTGCAGTCAAATAAGATTTACGCCTGGACCATAGGTACCATGTGCAACACACTTATAGGACTTGTGGTTCTCTACGGACGTAAGACTTGGACCATGCTCAAAGAGGACTTGCAAGCACTTGGAGTATTCGAATGACGCGTGCTTAGCTTCGTTTTTTCGCGGTGTGAGCCGACGAAGAATTAATCACGAGCTCGTTCAACTCTATGGCGAACCAAGTATTCTGAAGGTGGCAAAAGCTGGAAGGATACGCTGGGCAGGGCATGTTGCGAATTGTTGTTGATTTTTGTAAGGTTATCGCTTTTGATGGAATAAAATAATGTAGTACAAGCATCCGCGAAGTTCGACTTCAAAAAAAATCAGTGGAACGACCGGTTCTCAAAGAACTATAAAAGCTGATTTCCTCTGGATTTACCGAGGAATAATGGAATGCTTTACATCACACGCTGCAGCTGTATGGTGAATTCCGGTGGTGCAATTGACCTAATACACGACGTACACGCTCTGCTGATTATTCGAAAAAATCACGACATACTGCCGAACAATTTCCTAAATCAACCCAACCACCCATCAATGTTAGCATGCATTTTTTTAAAGTTAATTATCCACCATGATTCAACGATTGACGACGATCGTCTGAATTGATTGTTCTCCGCCTTTCCGTTGTAATTTGTTAATTAAATCAGCGCGCCACATTCGTTCCGCTTGATTAGATGACAACATCGAATCGGAATACGACCCTCTCTCTTTCTGCGATTGGAACTAGCACACATCTAATGTTGACAAAACTTCCCTCGCTGATTCGCTTAGGGGTGAAAAAAGGCGTGGGACATTTCTGCCGAACTGTTTGATTAAATTTACAGACCAAAAAAACATTTCCCTCACTCATCCATTCACACAAATCTTCAAACGTTGCAAGCGAAAGCAAACGACTCGCTGGTCTAGGATGCGGAAAGAGTTACGATCCCTTCTGGATTTCCAACAAAACAGGCTAAATGGAGGAAAAATACTGTGATTTGAAAGTCTCCCGTTACCGGCGACACGAGCACAGGACGACATTTGAAAATATAATGCCAAAGCTTCGATCTTGATAAGCACCTTTCGAATTTATTTCCGCTTTTTCTTTCAACCCTATGGGGTTAGTCTGTTGGAGGATCAAGCGAATCTATCATTGTTTAGGACAAAGAAAAAGAAAAAGAAGAATATACGGGATGCTGGTTGGTAAAAAGGAGCAACACGAAAGCTCAACAAAACAAACGGAATATAGAAGCAGGGAAAACGTAACAGCTTTATCGCTAAACTGCTGATGCTGCAAGAGTGGAATAAAGTGAAACATCACCGAACAGGATTAACCTCTGCATGTTTTTTTTTGTCTGGAAAAGAAAGTTTCCCGACAAAACTTCTTATCACGACAACATTAAACGAATGCTACAGAAATGTAGGTTTAAAATGTTACTTTTTGAAGGGTGGTAGGAATCCGGGTGAAATTTATGTTAGATTTCAATTGAATCTAGACACTCCCAACGAGGAGACGCCCAACTTGAAATTTACATATAATCAACCTACGCTCACCTTGGATCCAACGATAGATTCAACAAATCTTATCAGAACCGTCTAATCTTACCCCGGAACCGATGAAACGAGAAATCTCAATTCTCCGCACCGCCTTCAGTTTCAGATGTAGGAAAATTGAAATTCCTACCCAGCAGGATTTGAACGGCTGCCAAAGTGCAGTCTACACCCAGGCGCAGCAACTTGAGCCCGAAGCTTAGGAATCAAAATTAATTAACCAACTTCCTACACAAGCTGTTCAAATTTATTAGTTGCCCCGCAATCGCAAAGAACAATATATCCTTCCCGGGCGTCTGCATAATTTCCACACATAGCACTGCTGACTTCTCCCTCTATGTGTGAGTTGATGCAAGTTCACGCGAGGATGGCACAGGCACAGAATCCAGCAGCGCTTTGCAAACGGATGCTGAATAAATATGTGATAATTCTGCAGCGCATTCCAGTGTCACACAGCAGGCCCACTTCCGACTAATACAGTCGGTTTATCTTCATTTGAAGTGGTGGTATGTACGGTGGCGGGTACGAAGGGAGGGGGATGCTTTGAGCGGCACTACCCAGAAGATGGTAACAGCAATTTCTAACCCACAGGAAATTTATTGAAATTACAATTGAAATTCTAGTGTGCCAAGAGCTTATTTAGAAACTTGTAGGTTGAAACTGGGAAGGAATGCACAAATTACATGCATAGTTAATTGAAATCGCATTGGTAAGAAAAAGTCAAAAACGTTTTCTTCCAACGTCGAGTGTGTGTACAAACTACTTCTATCTTAACCTACTATCTACACTAATCCTACTACAGGGTGCGGCAGAAAATAATGAGAAAATGTTTAAACTAGAGTATTGGGTTAATTCGTGTAGCTAGTGACTAATTTCTGCCGAAAGTGTATTTGTTTATGTTTACTTTCAAGTGCTGCATCCAAACATTCTATTTGTTTTATTGCAAATTCGTCAAAATGTTCGCAAAAGAAGTGATCACCAGTTTGTTGCTCGCCCAGAAGAAGCCGAAAGAGATTGCCAAGGTGGTAGGGTGCCATTTGGCAACGGTTTACCGCACAAAAAAGTCCCTGCTGGACCATCCTCCTAAGTAGCGGAAGCCGGGAAGCGGACATCCGCGCTTTGCACGCACGCTGAACGTGATCAAATCGGTCCGTGCAAAAATTGCTCGCAACCCGGTGCGTTCCATAAGAAAACATGCAAAGGAAGCCAATATTTCGGAGAAATCCATGCGGAGACTCATCAAAGAAGACCTTCATGCATCTTACAGAGCCAGAGTGAAACGCCACTTGATTACGGACCGGGACAAGGAACTACGAGTGACTCGTTCCAAGAGAAAGCTTTCCTTGTTGATGAAGGATGAAATGATAATCGTGTTCTCTGACGAAAAGCTTTTCAACATCCATGCTGTGGCCAACAGCCGCACGGACCGGTTCATTTCACCGCAGAAAATGTAGAACATTCTGGAAAAAGTGAAATTCAAATTAAAACCAAACATTCGACTGGCGTCCAACGGTTTTGAAAATGCCGCCTGATTTCATTGATGCTGGAGTTAAAATCAATACCGAAGCGTATATCGGTATTTTAAAGGACCAAGCGATTCCCTGGGTGAAGGCCAACTTCTCCGAGGACCAAAACGTTGTCCTACAGCAGCATGGAGCGCCGTGTCACACGTACAATCGAGCCCAACAATGGTTGAACGATAACATGAAGTTTTGGCCGAAGGATTTGTGGCCCTCTAGCAATCCAGATCTTAATCCGTTGGATTATTCGAATCGGGTATATGTTGAAGCACGAGCCTGCAAAACATCACACTCTAGTGTGAAAACCTCTGAAGTCAACCATACACGACGCACATGGCAGTCAATGTCGGTGGAGGACTACGCTTCCCGAAAGGCATGCTCGTAGGCTTCCGGCGTCGGCTCTGAGGATGTTGAATAATAAAAAATGGAGGCACATTGAATAAATTTGTTTAAAGAGGACATTTATAAGACATAATCTGCACTCGAAAATGTTGATCGTATTGCTTGAAATAGTTGAAAATGGGATTTGAAAGAAATAGAACAAATTTTTGAATTATTTTCTGCCGCACCCTGTATTTACATTTATCCTTTTATATACAGGCTGCTGACGAGAGCATGCTTAGAAGTGCTACATTTCTGCACAAATTTGTTTGTGATTGTGGCTATTTTCTCATCTATTTTTAAAAGGTTTGCCTCCTGGTGTCATAAGGACGACCCAGGATCATCCTCAGAGCACGGTTTTGGGCGACTTGGATCTTGTTCCTGTGGGTCTGCGCGCATGATTCCTACACCACCGCTGTAGAAGCGCAAGTGCTATGACGGCCAGTTTGTTTGTCCTAGAGCGGATACAGGCACCTAACTAGGGCGGAAAACTTAACTACGACCCTATCTACATGCGAGCGGAAGAGTAGCTTTTCGTCAAACATCAACCCTAGGTAGATGACTTTGGCGGACCACTTAACCCTTGTGCCGTCCATGATAATGGTGCAATCCGGAGGGGGCTTGCGTTGGTCGGCATGTCGGTGCAGAAACATTATTGATTGGGTTTCGGAGGCATTGGTTTTGATTTGCCAGGCTTTAGCATAGTCAGCAATGGTGTCTGGGGATGGAAAAGCTGCCTGAGAGACAGTTATTTACCGATACCCTAAACGACCTTCGCTGAAGATAGCTACGGGAGATTTTGATGAGATGGAGAGGAAAGTTGAAGTTACAAAGCTTGTACACAAGTCCGTCGTGCCAAACATTGTAAAATACCTTCTCGACGTCTAACAATGGCATGGCTGTAGACTTGGATACAGCTTTGTTGCTTCGGATGGGGTTCATCACCCGTACTAGCTGATGTGTGGTGGAATGGCCATTCCGAAACCCAAACTGCTCCGGAAGAAGGATGTTGTGTTCCTCGACAAACGCAAGCAGACGGTTGAGATTTCGTTTCTCGAACAATTTGCTCAGCGCTGAGAGAAGGCTGATTGGTCTATAACTTGTGGGTGAAGTTGGATCTTTGCCGGGTTTGCGGATTGGGATGATTTTTGCCATCTTCCAGATGCTTGAAAAATAGTGCAACTCCAAGCATCTGCTGAAGATGGCAATCAGGAAGTTAAGTATTAAGTGGAATACTCCGTCAAACCCGGGAGCCGTCATGTTTTTGGAGAACTTCAGCGCTGAGCAAATTTGATCTACGGTGATTCTATTCTCTGGAGGAACGACACAAGGGGAGGCAACCAGGGTTTGAACGCATTGTTCAACCTGACCATTGAGCGGACTTTGGATAGTCAAGCCAAGCAAATGCGACAAAGCAGCGATGTGATGGCCAATCGCATTTGCTCTCTGAGGGTTAGTTAAGACCTTGAGAGGAGGAACAAGTTTGGGATGAGTTTTCAGGACCTTAGCAACCTTCCAGAATGGTCTTGAGCGGTCGTCCAGATTTTGGACCATGCGCCCAAAATTTTCATTTCGGAGTGAGACCATTCTGGAAGCAATCTGTCTATTCAGGTTGGGCATTTCTTGTTTTATGTCCAGATCCCCAGTCCTCTGAAACTGGCGTCTATGAATATTTCTTAAGTGGATTAAAAGTTGGGTTGTGGGAATCAAATGCGACAAACTTACTCCTCACAGGAACTCACGCACGCCTCTTCAGCCACATCTATGGCTCCTTGCAGTCCTTCCAGGCCTCGGTCGAATTTCGTTGCTATTCCGTTGCTCCACAGCTACTGCGCGAATCTGCTTGGCTCGGGTCTTGCAGGTTCGTCTGATGATAATGGCTTCCACCAGAACGGTGGCGAGTTC
>JASCZW010018048.1:0-16104 GCA_034211315.2 Aedes japonicus
AGAAGAAGAAGAACGTCGAGAAGAACGTGTAAAGATTGCAACGTTTAAAGCAGCTTTGGGAGTAGATGCCCGAAAAGTGTTTAACAATTGGCCTTTGCAAGATAATGAAAAAAACAGTGTTAATGCGTGCCTGGAATCGCTAAAGAAATATATGGTACCCACAAAACGTGAAGTTGGCTCGTTACGAATTCCTGCAATGCAAGCAAAAAGCAGCAGATGGGGTGTGTGATGGTGAATCAGTGTCACAGTTCATCAATAGAGCACGGGCTCTGGCAAAAGATTGCAATTGGGGAAATCTTGAGGAAGAGATGTTGAGAGACGTCATAGTGGCGGGCCTGCGAGATGTTCGGTTGAAGAAGAGTTTTATTGATCGACCAGAATTATCAGCCACGGAAGTAATTAATCAGTGTATGTCCGAAGAGGCTACTAAAGCAGAACTTGACAAAAACAAGTGGCTGGAAGACGAACAGCAGTTTGTGAATAAAGTGTACAACAGATCCAAGAAACAAAAACAGTGTGCATATTGTGGTAATTCGTATCATCGAGACCTGATTGATTGCCCAGCGCGTGGAAACACATGTTTTTATTGTCGGCAACGCAATCATTTTGAAATAGTTTGCAAGAAAAAGAAGGAAGATGCAGACAAAGGACAGAAAAAGAACTACATGGCTCGAGCAGGATACTCAGGAAGAAAAGTGCATACTATTGACGGAAAAGATTCTGATGACGGTGGAACGGATGAAGAAGATGAAGAAGCGAAGGAAGAAGTTATCGAATCAATTGAATTTCTGTACTGTGTTGAGCAATCGCGGTCTAAATTGTTGAAGGCGGAGCTATTTTTTTGGTGCGAAGGAAAAAAAGCGCGTCCGGTGAAGTGCACATTGGACACCGGTGCTTCGTGCAATGTGATTGGTTTATCTACGCTTTTGGACATCTTAAATGTGAACTCATTTGAGTTGGATAAATACAAAACAGTGCTAAAAGGTTTCGGAGGCTCTACTATATGCACAATGGGAAGAGCGACAGTGAATGTGGAACATCGTGGAAAGCACTTCAAGGCGGTTTTTAACGTAGTAAAATTTCCGCAAATGCCGATTCTGTCGCTGTATTCTTGTCAAAAGCTGGAGCTATTAAAGCTTTGCTTGACTGTTAACGAAGAGTTGGAAATGGTAGCTGAGAATATTGTGTCCAGATACCCAGGAGTTTTTCAAGGCATCGGAGAAATTCAAGGCGAAGTTCACTTAGAGGTAGACCCATCTGTTGAACCCGTGATACAACCAGCACGTCGTATACCTGTAACATTGCGAGATGAATTGAAACGACAGTTAGAGGAAATGGAGAAGCTGAACGTTGTAGCTAAGATGAATGAACCGACCGAATGGGTGAGTAACCTTGTTCTTGTTAAACGGAATGACAAAATACGTATTTGCATTGATCCTATCATGTTAAATTCTGCTCTTAAACGTCCACACTACCAGATCCCTACTGTAAACGAGCTTCTACCAGAACTAGCAAATGCTAAGATATTTTCTACAGTTGACGCAAAATCAGGATTCTGGCAAGTAAAGCTTGACGAACAGAGCTCCCGTTTAACTACATTTTGGACACCATATGGCCGATATCGTTGGCTCAGAATGCCATTTGGAATCTCGCCTGCCCCAGAAATTTTCCAACGAAAATTACACGAAGCAGTAGAAGGTTTGAATGGGGTGCGGGTTCTGGCAGACGATATATTAATTTTCGGTTGTGGCGATTCAAATGAAGAAGCTTTGAAGGACCATAACAACAACCTCAACAGCTTTCTGAAGCGTATGAGTGAAAAAAATATAAAACTGAACAAGGACAAGATTCGCCTCTGCCAGTCCACAGTTAAGTTTTTTGGACATATTCTCACTCCGGAGGGCGTAAAGCCAGACCCCGATAAGATCCGTAGCATTGTCCTCATGAGTCGGCCCACAAATGTAACTGGTGTCTTGAGATTTCTTGGAATGATAACTTATCTCGCTAACTACCTACCCAAGCTTTCGGCAGTGGCAGAGCCTCTACGAAAACTGACTGTTAAAAATGTTCCTTTAGCATGGACCGGAGAGCAACAGCTGGCCTTTGATAGGCTTAAAGCGATGGTAACTGAAGCTCCTGTTTTAAAATACTTCAATATGCGGAAAGATGTTGTAATTCAGTGCGACAGTAGCAGTATTGGTCTTGGTGCCGTCTTGTTGCAGAACGGTTCTACCGGTTTGCTACGCATCGAAAAGTCTTTCACCCACAGAAAGGCGGTACGCACAAATAGAGAAGGAGACTTTAGCGATATTATTTGCGTGCAGGAAGTTTGAGCTTACATAGTTGGAAAAGAAGTATTGGTTCAAACGGATCACCTTCCTTTGCTAAGGATTTTTAAAAAGCCATTATGTGAAGCACCGATGCGTCTCCAGCGTATGCTACTAAGTCTCCAAAGATACAAAATAAAGCTGCAGTTCAAGCCCGGAAAGGAAATCGTTATCGCGGATTTGTTATCGAGAGCTGCCTTAGCTGAAGATGACAAGACAGAAAAAGGAATTTATGATATCTACACTATCGATATGGACTTCACTTTTGAGGATTTCGAACAAGTTAACGTGGTGGAATATATACCAGTCTCAGATAAACGATTGGAACAGATTCGACGAGAATCATTAGGCGATCCAATCATCCAATTGTTAATCCAATTCATTATTGAGGGTTGGCCAGATGTGAGCAGTAAATTACCGGATCAATTGAAGGTATATTGGAAGTATAAAGAAGACTTGTACACACAAAACGGGTTGGTGTACAGAAATAACCGAATTTTAATCCCGACAAAAATTCGATCAGAGATACTAGAACGTCTGCACTCTTCCCATTCTGGAATAGTGGCAACAATGAAGCTGGCACGTGACACAGTGTTCTGGCCGGGAATCAACGAACAAATTCGTCACCGAGTTCAAAGTTGCATCACATGTCTGAAGTATTCTCCGAACCAACAGAATGAACCCATGCAGACACATCCAATTCCTTGTTATCCGTATCAAAAGATCAGCTTAGATATGTTCGAGTTACGGTGGAATGGGATAAAACATGTATATCTCGTTACCGTTGATCATTTCTCTGACTTCATTGAGGTAGATGAACTCTCAGGGGACATGACAGCTTCCAAGGTAGTTCAAAAATGTCGACAGAACTTTGCTCGCTACGGTACTCCTATGTACGTAACATCAGACGGAGGACCACAGTTCACCGGTTTTGAGTTCAAAAAGCTCGCTGAGGAATGGGAGTTCCAGCATTCTGTCTCGGCCCCACACCATCAACAAGGGAATGGTAAGGCAGAAGCAGCAGTTAAAATAGTCAAACGCATGCTGAAGAAAGCTCTGGAAACAAATACAGATTTTTGGAAAGCTCTTCAACAGTGGCGTAACGTTCCGAACTACTGTGGTAGTTCTCCCGCTCAACGAATGTTCAACCGTCGCACTCGTTTTAATGTTCCAATGGCAGAGGTGCAATATATTCCAAAAATTCAAGAAGGAGTAAAGGAACAAATCAGAAGAAACAGACAAACTCTATTATGATCGCTCAGTTAAGGTACTACCAAAGTTGGAAGTTGGTCAACCGATATTAGTAAAACGCAAACCAACGGATAAGCAATGGACTACCGGAGCAGTGCAGGATATTTTGACAGATCGCTCTACCTTGGTCGACATCGGAAATCAGCAACTAGTTCGGAACAATGTGATGATTAAACCAGCTCCTCAACAAGAGTCGAAAGCCGTTAAAACAAGTGTAGGATCACCAAAACCAGGATCGGAAACTGAGTTTCGAACTTACAAATATCATGACAGAAACTCTTTTGCTCCAGCTACAACGGATGAACCGAACCCAACACCTGAGTCGTCGGAGTATCGTCAAGTCACTGACATGCAAAACGCCCGTCCGAGAAGGGAAATAAAATTGCCGAAAAGGTTTGATGATTACAACATGTGTTAGTTTTAAGTTTTTCTAAAGAAAAGGAGATGTTCTATATTTGAGATCATCTTTAATACAATATCTTGCTAAATCACTTAAAGTCATACATATTGGCAACACTGACGGTTCACAATAAACAGTCTTGAAATTGCATTAACGTGTGTTGTACGTTCTTTTATGTTGTTCCGATATCACGACATAACAATTACCGCCGGATGCATCTATGCGTGGGCGTGTTTATTGCTAAGCTTCATCTGTTGTTTGCTTCTATATATCCTTATGTAAACAAGTTATGCTCTTTTGTCTTCCACTTATCATTTAGGTTTGATTGGGATTGGGAAACTAGGAGAATTTAAAATTTAACACTTAAATTCTCCTAGTTTCCCAATCACAATCGTTCTACTAATACGCTCAAAAAAGTTTTTTTTAAAAATAGTGTTTAAAAAAAGTGAAAGTGCATTTAGGTTTTCTAATTATGACATCAACATCGTTGTGGCTTAGGCCAGCGCGTTGCAATGCTAGATGCAACAGCATGATTGCTTTTAATGACGAACTAATTTGGATCGCGTAGCGACAATTACTATTAGTATTATTACTTAATGTGTACGAGTTTGTTTTGTTTGTCTGATCTAAAGTGTTATGTCATCACAAACCACCCCCTCCCTCCCTCCACAAACTCTAGCAAATTCCCTACCATTGTGTCCCAGTTATGCTGTTTTTGTTTTCGTGCTACCTGTACATGCCTAGCAAACTGGTGGTCAGCCATTTGCGTTTGGCTCCTGAAAGGGGCTATAGGGACCTAAGACATGATGGCAGTCCTAACCATGAGCAGCAAATAATAGCTTAGCCCCTAGCCCCTTTCAAATGATAATGTGACCCATTTAACCTAGAGTCAGCCACGAGTAATTGGCACCTCACTTGCTCACACCAAAAAGCAAAGCATTGTAAATAACATTATTGATTATCGGCTCCGCAAAGTGTTACACACGTCTGAGCCTTATAAATAAACGAACTAATTAAGAAATAAACCCACATCTAAAAATACAAAAGATATAATACATAACGAAAAGTCGAAATACCATTGCAGGTACAGTTACTTGATACTGTTGTAAAATGGACGTTTGACGTTTGACATAAGATTTTGGATAATCAATGCTCATTTGGCATAACGGTTGTTTGGGATAATGACCATTTGGCATAAAACAAAGTAAAAATTAAAAATATTTCGGTCATTTGGCATAAACACCATATGGCATAAATATCAGAAAGTGACCAAAAAAATTAAAGCTGCTTCAGGTTCCGTGGGCATAATTATAATTTGACATAACATAGACATTCAAAATTCAATTGGTATAAAAGTCTTTTGGCATTGGCATCGAACAGTTTGAGAAAGATTATTTGGATTGAAAATCTGTAAATTAACGTTTCATCAGAAACATTTGGCATAATGACAGTTTGCCATAAATACTAGAAAATTAGATTTCTAATCAATTAACCAATTTCATTCGGCATAATGGTTTTGTCACATAAATTTAAATTTTAGAGAGAAATAAATTATTTAGTACAATATTTATATAAAAGATTTTAAAATGATTTAAGAAAATTTAAAAGAACAGCCAAATTAATAAAGAAGGGAGATTATAATACTTCCCATTTTGGCCTACTTGTGACAATTACGTTTCAGTCGCTTCGAATGAATTATGCCAAACATACCTAAGCAATACATACTTGTAGTCAATCCAAAAATTCCCTGTTCAACAACAGGGAAGAAAACATTTGATTTTCAAATTTCAATAACCCTGAAAAGGGAACGTCCATTAATTATGTCACGCAAAAAATGACTTTTTTTACACCCCCCCCCCCCTTGTCACATTTTTTGTATAGATCGTCACGTTTTCCCAAACTCCCCTCCCCCCTTACTACGTGACATAATGGTTTTCCCCCGTTTCAAAAACACTATTTTGAAACTGCCAGAAAAGTGACATGGATTACGCACAGCCTACTTCCACAGACAACCTAAGACAGGCAAGCAATGGATGTGATATAAACTACATTTTGAACGAAGAAACAACGGCTACTGATCATCCTTTCGTTTATTGAATGCCATTCAAGATCGGAGCCGATCTTGCGATCCGGTTCAGCTTTGTATAGAATTTGTGCGAATGTACTTTTGTGTTTTTCTTATCAGTGCAAGATAAATTTACACTATTGGCTTTTTGTCTCGAACCTTCACCCAAGGAGACTTGTGTGTTGCTTTTGTTTTTGTTTCATTTTTGGTTTTGGTTCAGCTCTAATTGACCCCTATTGAATCCTAACTCTAAACATTACCGATTTCTGATCCGTATTTTAATTTATTCGGTACAAAAGGTCATTCCGATTGCAAAAGATTTGGTTCTTTTTCTTTGGACTTTATTTACAATAAACTGTCATTTTTAGGAATGAGTTTTTTTTTTTAGCTAAAACTAGTTTGCGTCAGTATCTTTTAGTTTGTAATTTCATTAGCTTTATGTACACCTAACTACCCGCGCTTTTTCTTGACAGAATCTCTCATGGCCACCCGAAATTTATCCCCGTCAGCTGATAGAACTTGAAATTGAACGGTTGATAGAACTCTCGTAATCGTTCGATAGCCAGTGGTTCGATCCGTGGATGGTTTCGGCCCTTCGTCTTCCCCAAACAATGTGGAGATGATCGTTCCTCGGATTTAAGCAGGCACGGAAAACCTTTGGTAGAGTTGAAATAGAAATGTTTCTCATTAACTACCCGCTTAAGTCCGAGGAAGTCTTGAACTCGTCCAATTTCCACCGCTGGATCGGCAATCAGTCGCTCGCCACTGACGAAGATCAGCTGCGAAAGAGGAAAATATTCGAGCCACCGTTCGAGGTGCTTCGCGTAGACACCAATCTTCACAGGTCCCCACGTCGTGTCCACGATTCCCCCGGAGGTCCCGTTAAGGAACGCCAACTCTTCGAACCGCTTCATGTCTTTCTTTTTGCTGCGGGCTTGTGTGTAATCGGAGATGGCACGGGTCACTGGATCCCGAACGACGACCAGTAGCTTGGTGCTTGGGTTCATGTGGTAGACTCGTTTGGGTGCTTCCTTGGTGATAAAGTAGCTGGGAGTTTTCTCCATGGTGATCTGGCCTTCAATCGTCGGTGGCATGTGATGTCGATACCAGTGGAGGCCTTTAGCGTAGTGCCGATCGAAGAAGTGCACTTCGCATCCCGCAGCTCGGACATCCGGATGGAGACGGATGAACTCGAGCAGGGCTCGGGTGCCACTCTTCTTGACTCCGATGATCAGGGCATCTGGGAGGTGCCGTGAAGGTCGTAAGCCTTGCTGTCTGAGGAAACGATATTTTGGCGATCCGTCGGACGCATTGACGGGAAGACCTTTCGAGTCGAATCCCGTGCCATCACCGGTAAGTGGGACTATCCGGACGATCGAGCCGAGGATTTTGATCTGTGGCACATCGGTTTCCTCCGTGGGCGTGGTCATCGTGGTGAAGCTCGTGTGGGCCTAAAAAGTGGAAAATTTGATTATTTCGCGTTCTTTGAGTAGGGGCAGTTTTAAGTTCGTACCTTCTTCCACGTCCGATTGATGCTTGCAATCAGGCATGTGTTGAATGTGTAGGAGACGTACAGCATACAGATGCAGACGACGATGGTAATCGCGATCGTACGATTACTCAGATTGGTGTACCATTTATAGAACATCCCTGGTAGATTTGAGCTGTGAAAAAAGAGCAGAGAAAACAAACCGGTAAATATCGTAACCATCAAAGAAATGTTGCATAGGTGTAGGGAAATAGTGGAACGAAGTCAAACCACCAGAGCACAACCGCAGGGAGATAAACAAACAGACTTTCTGTCGCATTTGCGTTGCCTTCCGAAACACATGGTACCTACATGTATGTCAGACAGGAGGATGTGTTTTTTCAGCCCGAAGGATCGTCCAAGTGAGCGGTACGAATTACAAATCTGGATCGGCTTTTCGCTACATGTGTCTGAGACCCAACTTCACCAGATTCAGTGCAATGTGCGAAACTTTCAAATAGGGGAAAGCGAGGAGAGGTTTTTGGCCTGCAGCAACCGTACGTATCCACACAGAAACACTTATTCCGCTTGTCAGAGAAAGCAGTCTGACAAACCAAAAGCAAGCCTCTTGTGCGTTTGAGTGTGCAAAAAAAGTATGCATCCAGGCGCAAACATGAATATAAAGTGTTCGGTGCTGCTGCCGTTCTCGGAAAACGAGTGTCAGAAATTTTTAGAATAAATAACTACATGTGTGTGTGTGTGTGTGTGTGTGTGTGTGTGTGTGTGTGTGTGTGTGTGTGTGTTTGTGTGTCTTTGCGAAGGCAAACGACGCCAACGACTATGAGAGGGAAAGTTTACCAAAGAAGCCTTCGAGCATCAATTTGGTAGGAAACCGCATTCCTGCCTCACACATAGAAATAGGCAAGTCTCCGGTTCTTGTAAGGCAAACTATTTGTCTTTCCCATTTACTCGTTGTGATTTCCCTCTCGTTCTCTACCGGGTCCAAGGTTTGCAATTGGCTTGTTTTTATGATAATTTAATCATGCCACATCATTTCGTTCAGATTCAGGACATTTCCGGATCCCATCCATCTTTGCACGAACGGGCCGGGCCCGACGACCCGAGGCTTGATGATAACGTCGACGTGCTTTGCGAGGAATATTCGATGAGCTAATTTTCACCACGTAGACAAAGTTTTTCCCCTCTCGGAGCGAAATGGATTCCAGGCTGGATATAGCGGAAAAGACGAGTGCTATAGTTGGGAATCTTTGTTTTATTTTTTTTTCTAGTTTTGAGAGGATGTTGTTTTTTCCGGAGGGTCTGGTTTGATTAAGTATAACGGAAAATCCAATTAAAATCGGAATTAAAACATGTGGTCACAAGTTGGCGGATCTGGAACGTTTGTGGGGGTGTGACTGTGGGGTTATGATGGAATAATATTAGCGGGAGAAACTGGGCATAGTATCATAAACCAAAATCGAAATCAATGGCAAAATAAGGCGTGTGTGTGTGAATTATAAGAAGAGTTTGGAACTAGACAAGTACTGTTGGGTATTGTTTTGATGAAGATGCTATAGAACTGAACAGCGATTTAGGTTGTACGGAATCAAATTGCAACCACTTCTTAATGGCTGTAACCCCCTATGGGTATTTTCTATTGAAATTTTGGGTGAATTAGTTCAGTGTGTATTTGTTTACGCTGTGTAAGTTTCACTAGCAGATGTGCAATCGTTACGAAGATGCAGTCGGAAAAACCGCAGCGGCGCAAAGAAATTTTGCGCACGTACCTCGAAGATCCGGATCTTTCTCATTGTGCTTGCCTCATCGTGGAATGGTACATTCTACGGTGTCTCGTGTTTTAAATCGGAAAGATCTAGTGGCAAAAATGAATCTCCGTACAGTGTTAAGGATCACAAGCGTTGATGAAACCACATTGCCTCGTTATAGATGATGAGACGTATACTTCCTCTTCTGAGGTCACACGATGGTCCTACGATTTTTTGGCCGGATTTAGCCTCTCGTGCTATTACTCGAAAGAGGTTTTGGAGTGGTACAAGGCTAAGGAGGTCAATTTCGTGACGAAGCATCTCAACCCGGCGAACGCACCGGAACTGCGGCCAATTGAAAAGTACTGAGCCATCATAAAGCAGGCACTTTGGAACATCCTACACACTCAGATTATTTTACGAAATCTGTAAACTTTGCACCGAAATCCGTTAAATCGGATTACCGAACGATCAGCTGTTGAGAATTCGGTAAAACTTTACAAATTTCTGTAAAAATCTAAGTGTGTAAGGAAGTAAATCGAGGAAGATATGAAGAAAAAACAGAATTGTCACGCAAAAAAGTTGGTCCAAATGTTGTACAGGACCTTATGAGTAGTGTAAAGAAGAAAAGTTCGTGCATTTGGATATGAAATTGAAATTGGATAAAACAAACATAGAAAAATATTCATAACATGTTTTATTTTATTCTCTGAAAGTTTGAAAACGATTGGTTGAACGGGCGAATTTTGCCGACTATTTGTGTGTGTCGCAGTTTGATTCCGTACACCCTTTAATTGCATGTTAACATTTTTCCGATTACCTTAACATTTTCCATTATGACTACGGAAAATAACCAAAACCAAAATGTCATTGGAAGATGTTCTGACATTTCTGTGCATTTTTTAATTGCGACGAAATATTTTCATTGCAAAGAGCCGATGGTTTTTCCTTAGCGTCATTTAAATTTCTCTCATTAAGAATTATGATTACTGGCCAAGTTCTGCATGAATGTGATGTGTATCGAGTGGAATCCTTCTAAACAATGTGGGTTCTAACAACTCCTATGCATAAATGAGCAAATAAGTGGAAACTTTGAGAAAACATCAACTACAATCAAACTCAATGTTTAAGCTGTAGAGGGTGTATTCGATAAAAATGGCACACACATATAAACTCATCAAAATTAAACTGATTATCGGATTTTCTTGAAATTTTCAGGGAATGAAGAACTACTAATGAGTTTTGATTTACAACATTTGTTTTATTCAATTTCGTCTCCAATCCCGAATGCCCGCACCTTCCTTTTCACTCCACCCATCAAATTTTGTACAACCGATTTTCCCAGTGTTTTTGTTGTTTTTACCCAAATTTTCTTCAATTCTAGCTCTGTTTTTATGGTTTTGGGACGTTTGCGAAGTTCCGTTTTCATAATTGCTCAGAATTTTTCAATTGGGACGAAGTTCCGGTGAATTTGGTGGGTTCATATCCTTTCGGCACGAAAATTGACTCCGTTGGCTCGGTACCACTCCAATACGTTTCGAGCGTAGTGGCAGGATGCTAGATCAGTCCAAATCAGAGTTGTTCCTTTGTAGCTTCATTAATGAATGGCGAGACGCTTCTTAAGGCACTCTTCCGTGTAAAACGCAGCGTTTATTGTTCCGGAAGTGATGAAGGGAGCACTTATTTCACCACATCCGCAAATCGCCTGCCAGATTAGAAACTTCTTTGCGAAATTTCGATAGTTTCTTCTTTCGAACATCCTCCGGAACATCGAATTTTGACTTGGCAACGAAATATTCTTACCCAGGAAGTTGACGGAAGTCGGCCTTGACGTATGTTTCGTCATCCATCACCGATGCAACCGGATTTGGTGAGCAGCTTCGTGTAAAGTTTCCAGGCGCGGGTTTTCGCAGTGATGTTTTGTTTTTTCATTCCGGTTTGGGGCTTTTTGCACTTTGTAAACATGTAACCCAGCACGCTTCATGGTTTTCTGCACAAAACCGACTGACCTCATACTTTTCAGCGACATCTCGAATTGACATGTTTGGACGGTTCTTGAATTGTTGTAATGACTTTCCGCACATTTTACTGTCCATTGACCACTTTTACGACCACCTCCTTCCTTCCTTTGGACACTCAGACGCTGGATTTTGATTGTGGGTGCACAAAATTTTCTCACGGACAATTTCTTGTTTCGACGACCTGACTGGAACTACTGAATGTATAACTATGAAACAGATGCAGATGTAAATAATACACTATGGATAAGATCTACTCAAATTTCTAGGTTTTTTACTCATACGATTCAAAAGTTACAGAAGATTTCTCTGTGTGCCATTTTTATCGAATACACCTTTATTTGTCTCTCTTTGTTTTCTATCCTTCGCGTTCTTATGAAACAAGAGCAGTGATAGTCAATTAAACGAAATAGTCAGTTCTTTTTTTTCAAACCGACTTGAGGTTACAAATGTAAGCAGGCTGTGAATTAAGTTCTAAATTATTTACATTTCAATTGCCATGTTATCCCTAGCAACCACGAGGCTGTAATAACAGTGCTTATATAGGGCATGTGTATTACATCTGAGTGCATCATAAAAACTGGATTAAAGCTGTTAGTGCGCCCTACTAAGATCGAACTAATGCTATATCTTTTGTAATGCCATAAGACATTGCTAAAGTGTCATTATTGCATCGGTAATGCATCACTACATTCTAAAGAAGAAACTAATCTAACGCTTCATTACTTGACAACTATTGAATTGATGCGATCCTGCATTACCGATGTTGATTTTGGTTTGGGCCAGTGCAACAATATAGATAGCACACAGTGGTTTACTTGGGATGTCTTCTCCGTGCGAGGAGTAACGATTATGATGTAGAAGGAGATGTTCGCTCATCACCATGAGGCACCAAGAGTGAAACATTAATGTTTTTCGGCTAGAATGAAAGATGTGAAGAGAAGGTGTTGAAAGCTCCGTCAGAGTGCGGCAGGTAGGAAATCTAAACAGATGTTTTGAAAAATGAGCGAAAGTGGGCATGTATCCATCGGTACCCGAACGATGGACGTCCAATCTTTGCCTTACATCCCACTGCAGGGTAGGTTGTAGCAACGGAACAAGTCCGCCACTTCAACAGGCAAAAATTGACGCATGGAAGAGACGCTTATGTACCACTGTGGCTTGTATAGTTATTCTGGCGATCTAGTAAAGTTTTTTCTCGTCGTCTCCAACGTAGAGACCACGGAGACCTCATTAGTCGTTGCGAGATCAAAATAAACCCAAAAAATCACCACGATCGCTAGAATAACGCACACAAGCCACAGTGGTACATGAGCGTCTTTCCATGCGTCAATTTTTGCCTCGTTGAAGTGGCCGGACTTGTCCCGTTGCTACAATCCCACCCATATGGATGTTAGCAAAAATTGACGTCCATGGTCTGAGTAAATTACTGGATACATGCCCTTTCGCTCATTTTTTCAAAACATCTGTTTGATTTCCTACCTGCCGCACTCTGACGGAGCTTTCAACACTTTCTTCACATCTCATTCTAGCCAAAAACATTAATGTTCACTTCAGTGCCCCGCGGTGATGAGCGAACATCTCCTTCACATCTGAATTATTACATGTATACACGAGTAATGAGCAAAATAATTTCAGAAATTTTAGTCATCATTTTAATCAAAGAAATTCATCTGCGTTTCATTTCAGCCACTTTGTAAATTGTTCAGACGCACGTTGGTACGTGGGCGTTTGAAATTTTAAACTGATCAGAATGACATCATCCAAGGAAACACGATCTTCAAAACGTTCGTATCGAACACGGTCTATGTAGTAATCCTGGTATCGTGTATTCGTACTTCGGCGGGAGTGTATCCAGTATGAAACCAAAACGATTTATCATTGAATTACATTGTAAATTGTTGTTTCAGATTTGGTGAAAACCACCATATTGCATAATTTTCTTCATGGTTATTTAAACTGCATAAAGCCTGTCTACGCAAAAACTCTTGACATCAAACACCTGCAACAAAAAATTTAATAATATAATTTAACAAAACTCATTTTTCACAATTAATAGAGTTATATCTACAATAAAAAACAGTTGATCAAGGTGTTAATTTTTCCTTCTGTCAAGTTCTCGAATATTCTGAAACCCACCATCAGGGTTCCATCTTCTTGAATCATCGATATCATTTGCCATCTTCTCAGATCTCGAAGAGTTCCCGCTTAACAGGAGCCCAGTACTTCTCTATTAGAAAGTCTTTGACATTTTTAATCATTGTTGTTTGTGGCTACTGACCTCTTGTATTATGCTCCATATTCCAGTACGGATTTCTTGTATAGCGACAAGAGGTCAAAACAGTATTTGGAGAGTCGGTTTTGATAAACGGTAGCAACCGCTTTTGCAGACATTTTTTCTCGACACATCCTCATTAAAAGTGGTGGATAGAGACGTGAAACCCCAGATTTTCAACCAGCTAACTTCTGTATGCCAAAACTTCGTTCTTCGGGAATTCCGGATACCTTCGTCTGGAAAATGCCTGCAACGGCGTTCCTTTGAATTGCGTAAAAACCATAGACGAAGTTGTTGTGCCTCTTCGAGTATGTATATTTCTGTCGTCCATTATGATACAAGAAAATGCATGCAAGAAAATTGGTGTGTGTCTTTAGCAAGACTTTTGTAATAGAAAATTTGATTGTCAATATGGCTGGGCACTTTTTTACTTTTTACTTCGTCCTGCTCTGGATTCACTTTTTCCACGTATGGTTTTGATTTTTTAACTTATGAGCTACATTTCGCAGAAAGATTGGGATTTTTCTGGTCCATTTGTCGGGAAGATAATTCTCGACTGTCTCACCTCCAACTGATACAGCAGTCATGCTATTATATAGTCATGGTTATTCTGAGAGTCGTGCCGACGTTTGTTCACTATGGCGAGGAAACTTACCTGCGGTGACGCACTCCTATCGATTTTACCCAGAAGAGTCACGTCACCAGGGTGACTTTTTCACTTCAGCGAAGGACAAACGTCACTGACTCTCGAATAACCTCAATTTGCAAACACAAGACTCGCTTTTTTCAGTTTTAGTTTTTATGATCGCGCACTGATAAATTGATTTTGCTGCCATTCGTACAAAATGCTTTGCGCGCTTCCACTTGAGTCAGACGCCATTTTACTGAATGTAATAAGAATAACGCAGCATGTACCAAATAATGAGAGTTTCCAGCTATTATATAAGTGAAACGTTTCAGCGATCCATGAACAATCCAAAATTTACAATTGAAAGAAAAAAGTCCGAAATTTAACGTAGCTAGGCTGTGAAAAAGTATTTGTTTTGGTTTTGTTCGTTTGTTTATTTTAATTAGATGCTGAAATACTTATTTTGAGTGTCCATTTCTGGTATCACCAGAGAACAATGAATCAAAGAACTGTTTAAACTGCTAAATTTCACAAAAACTGTTGCGCAATCCATACAATGTGGCTCTAAATGATTAACATGTTTTGGAATTCAATTTTAGAATGTGGAAGTACTGAACACCGACGTTAGATCCTCGGTTTACTAAGATTCTTCGTTTACAAACACGCGCTGAACCATCGCACATAAATTTACAAGACGGTTGCGCGCATTTTTCTCCCATATAAACGGAGGCACCGTTGAGCTCATATTTTTACCAAATCTCTCAATCGTAATTTTAAATGACGATGTAGGTTGTTGTTTAGAAGCTTCACCACTTGATTGATACAGACATTCGTTGCTATATAGAACAGTTTGTAGGAACCAATTGTAAAATTGAAAGTTTACGAAAAAGATTTATGCTTCGAGCATCGACTGTAACAGGTTATGTCAATGTTTATTATGTACTATTTGCATATGGTGCGTTTCGTATTGTTCTTCGGTTATCTATAATGCGGCGATTCGAGGAGCACAGAAAAAAAAACAACCAAAAATGCTTTCTGGTTAGTGGAGCAAGAAAACCAATCCCATTTGCGAGAGTGGCTCTTGCCAGAATTCAATTGTAGGTAAATCGATGCAAATTAGCTCTCAAGTTGCTAATTATCCTAACCTTGTTTTCTTAAAAGGAACCATACTATGAGCCTGTGCATAGTTGCTATAATTGCTTTTTTTTACTTTTACCGTGAACCATGTTTTGTGTTGTCTCACTACTCTCAAAGGATGCCACGCTTGAACACATTCGCGGTAAAGCTACATTTTTATAGCGCGCTCAGACCATGTTAGTGGTTCCAATATTATCCATACAGCTGGTATAACCGGTTCAAATCAGATATCGGTACTTATGTTTAAATATTTTACTAAACGCTGCGCGAGTTCAGCTTATCGTTTACCTCAAATCGGAACCCTGCTGCCACCTAATCCTATTATCCAACGTACCAGTGAATTATCGTGGAAGTGCAGAGGAGAATTTGGCTCCAATAAATGAGTATCACATTCCCGTTTTAATTTCGTGTAATAAAAGCTGGATATGCCAGCAACGAAGTAGCAACCGGCGGTAAATCTTGCTTAGGGAAACGTCCACTAATTATGTCACGTGTGCGACTTTTATAACCCCCCTTGTCACGTTTTTGTATGGACCTTCCTTATTATCTTGCAAAAAATCACAGATGGGACACATAGATATTCCCATTGCTTTTTATCGTCTATGTACAATAGCTGATCTGGCAGCAACGAAGCAGCAACCTCGGGCGGTCAGTCATGTTTATTATCTTGCTCATGCTCAGCGTAGAAACGCATAAAATCTTTGACAAGTGATAAGACAACTGCAACTTCTCGTTTGATTAGCATGCTGTCTTGCTTTCTCACATGCTT
>JASCZW010018049.1:0-16096 GCA_034211315.2 Aedes japonicus
TGGTTGGCGGTTCGATTGAAAGGAAAAATGAGCGTTTGAAGTGAGTTGATTGAGAGTTTGCTGCGTGTGTACAATATTGGTGATTGTTGGGTTGAATGTCATTTTGTCGTCATGCCTTTGGTATTGAGAGCGCTTATTTCAAGTGTTAGCGCAAAATTGCAACGTGCTAAATGATGAGAGAACATTTTTTGGACTCTTATTTTGTATTTAAATGGTGGTATACATCACAGAAGATATGAACTTGTAGTAATTATTAATGAATTGATTGATCACGCAACTCATTTCGAACCGCTTGCCAATTCATAAGCTTTGTAGACGTTTGGTTCGTGGCGTCAGCCGTCGTTTCAGGCTTATTTGTATCGTTGCCGCTCAAGTTTGTGGAACTTCTCGTACCAAAAATATTTCCATGCTGGTCTACTTAGTGTTCTGTGTTGTTCGTGGACTATGTGCTAAGTCAATACAACTAAAATCAAATAGAAATTCAAATATAAACGGTACATTCATAACAATATTGGATTTTACGAGTGACGTAATCCTTACTAACCGTAAATATTTTTAGCCCTCAATTTAAAAATGACTGAATATTGAGATCAGTTGAATGTATTCTGAAATATATGAGTTGACATTAATTTTTAATTACTGCCCAACTATCACACAAAACATCTTCTTAGAATGATGTGTAATTGTTTGCTTTATACATGTATTGCATTATAAATGTATTGCAAAACATGTCATTCTCGGTGCGGTTTGGACTCTCTCGTAAATCTATATAGACTTTAGTAGTTTGACTTATACGAGAGGTCCAAACTACTCCGAACCGTAGATGATTTCCCACGTCATTATAACTTTATCCACCATATATTCACAATACGTTTAAGTGCATTGGAATTTGAATACTTTCTGAATTCATTTCGAATGAGAGGTTAAGATGAAACGAACTTTTTCTTGCAATTTTAAGTGCTGAGAAGGCAAACAACTTGAAATTCACTAAATCCCGACAACTTATTCAAAACGACGTATCTAATTTTGTTAACAAAGTTATGCAATTATTTAAACATGAAATTCTTGGTGCTGTAAGTTTTGAGAAATTTACGCTTACGTCTTTGTTAACAAAATCAGATTCAATTCAGAGGTTGTCGAGATATGTACATTTATTGCGCGCAGTCGGAGAAAAGGCATTGCAATCTATTGTTGTAAAGCAGTCCCGTTCGAAGCAAATTGTTTTTTCAAAAGATGAACAATTCTATTTAGAAATTAAGATCACATCGTGGCACTATTCAGCTGACTAAAATGGTGTTTGCACGGAAACAAATCCGTTTCTGTTTACATGAATAAAAAGTCATGAAACGAACTCTCATCTTATTTTGCAAAAGCAGGCTGAAAAAGCAAGAAAGCGTAGGAAAGAAGCACGAAATAAATATTTGAACGTCCATCACAGCAGCAACCATAGGAATTTTACCAACAACATCAACAACAACAATGACCGACGCAACTTTCAAAGGGATCACAGCGGTAACAGCTTTTTGCCACCGGATAGAATACCTTGCAACAGCAAAGGAGAGATTTTCCAAACCACCACAGCATTCCGCGTTTGACGCCCCTACTTTTTCTGCTACCCACCGGCCAATACAGTTCCAGAGAGAGAAATTCTGAATCCCCACTCGGTGCATGACGGATTACCACGATCTTACCCCGCCAGGCAACCCATCTGAATTCTCCGGATGTTCTTCAGACCCTTCGACAGCTTGTGAGGCATGCCATATTCAGCATTCGTGTTTTCGACGCAACTGACGAACTTCTTAGGCAAAGGATATGACGACGAAATTACTGCGGAGGTAACGGATCCAGACATTCTTTCAGACTTGACGAACCCAGGACAGCAAACAGAAATGGTAAATAGTTTTAATACAAACGATTCTAATGTTATTTTACAATCAGCGTGTGAAATCTTAGTATATTGTCAGAATTTTAATAGAATGAGAAGCGCTGTTAAGATAAACGAAATTCAGAAAAAGATTTTAAGTTGTTCTTACACAGTGATTCTTGCAAATGAAACTAGCTGGGATGAAGGTGTAGGGAAGCGCGGAGGTCTTTGGTAATAGATTTAATGTCTATCGTGATGACCGTAATTATCAATGGTCGGAAAAGAAGTCAGGAGGTGGAGTTCTAGTCGCTGTTTCAAACATTTTCAACTCTGAAATCATAGTTACACCTAAATTTAAAGAATTTGAACACGTGGGCAAAAGCTCAAGTCACAGGTGAAACACATATTTTTGTTTCGGTTTACTTTCCTCCAAACAATGCCCGTAAAGACATATACGATAAGTTTTTCGGTGTTGTTGAAGAAATTATGTCTAGCTCACCACCAGAAGTTAAACTACATATTTATGGTGATTTTAACCAACGAAATATTGACTTCATTCCAGACATGGATAACGAATACATATTACTCCCAGTCTTTGGAGAAAACGAAACATTAAATTTTTTGTTTGACAAAATTGCAAACTTAGGACTAAATCAAATTAACCATGTTAAAAATCAGCAAAATTGCTATTTGACTTGCTGTTGACAAACATTTACGATGACTTTTATGTAAATGAATCATTATCGCCAATATGGAGAAATGAAGCATTTCACACTGCAGTCAGAGTATTTCTGTTTGTGCATAACTATGAAACAATTGTAGACAATGAATTCGAGGAAATATTTGATTATCAATCAGCAAATTATGACAACATTAGGAATAAACTACATAATATTGATTGGCAAACAGTGTCAAGGATTGAAGAAAATGTGGAAAATGCTACTGAGGTATTCTACAAAAAGCTGTTTAAAATAATACATGAAGAAGTGCTGGTCAAAAGAAGAAGGCGTCAAATTACTTCCAAAAATCCGGTTTGGTTCAACAAGGAAATAAGAAACTTAAAAATCGTAAACAGATGGCACATAAAATCTATAGAAATAATAATAATCAAGAAAATATGGAAAACTATGTGGATATCTGCAATCGACTCAATTTGGCGATGAGTATAGCATTCGAGCAGTATAATTTTAAAATTGAGCAAGAAATTAAATCCTGTCCAAAAAACTTTTTAACTATGTCAAGACCAAACTGAAAAGTGACAATTTTTCCGTCTAAAATGTACCTTGATGATAGTGAAGGTAATAACTCGGAAGAGATATGCAATTTATTTGCGAACTTTTTCAAAAAACTACACAACATATTCAGAACCAGATCGCGATCGTGAATACTTTAGTTTTCAACCTGAATTTCCAACTGACATTAGCATTAGTAAACATCAATGTGCATGACATATTGGATGCATTAAAAAATTTGGACGCATCTAAAGGTTCGGGACCTGATGGAGTCCCTCCTGTTTTCATGAAAACTTTGGCCACTGAGCTTACAGCTCCGTTGTTTTGGATTTTCAATATGTCACTGAATCGGGAGACTTCCCAAAAATATGGAAAAAGTCATTCCTAGTACCTATTTTCAAATCTGGTAAAAAATCTGATGTCAGCAATTATCGTGGTATAGCCCTTATTTCTTGTATCCCAAAACTTTTTGAGGCGATCATAAATGAAAAACTATTTAACCAAATAAAAATAGAATAACTACCTCACAGCACGGATTTTTCAAAGGCCGTTCGGCAAACCACTAATTTACTCGAATTTGTGAATTATTCTCTGAAGCAATGGAAAACGGAAGTCATGTAGAAGTTTTGTACACTGGATTTTAGCAAAGCTTTCGACCGCGTCGACATACCCATGCTTCTTTTTAAATTACAAAAGTTGGGAATACAACCTAAACTAATCAAATGGCTTGAATCATATTTGACCAACCGTGAACAAATTGTTAGATTTAACGGGGAAAATCGACTTCTATTCATGCTAGTTCGGGAGTACCACAAGGCTCTCATTTAGGACCGCTTCTTTTTATTTTATTTGTGAATGACATATCTTTTTTACTTAAGAAACTAAAATTTTTAATGTATGCTGACGACATGAAATTTTTTTAGAAATAAAAACGGCGAAGACTGTGACATATTCAAAAATGAGATACAAATATTCCACACATGGTGTAACAAAAGCCTCCTAGAACTAAATGTAAAAAATGTAACTTGATTACATTTACAAGAAAACGAGACATACCTAATTTAGTAATAACTTTAGGAAACCAGAACGTTGAAAGGTGTGATGTAGTCAGGGACTTAGGTATTATGTTAGACACTAAACTTTCGTTTATTGTTCATTATAACACAATTATAAACAGAGCCAGTAATATGCTAGGCTTTATAAAACGGTTCTGTTATAATTTCCGTGATCCATACACAATAAAAACACTGTACGTGGCTTATGTCAGATCAATACTTGAATATTGTAGCATAGTTTGGTCCCCATTTTCAATTACACATGAAAATAAAATAGAATCTGTGCAAAACAGTTTTTATATATACGCACTTCGTAAGTTAGGTTGGACAGTATTTCCTTTACCATCGTATGAAGCTCGATGTATGCTAATCAACATTCAAACACTGAAAGAGCGTCGAGAATTTGCGATGGTTTTATTTATAAACAACATTGTCTCACACAGAATTGACTCGATGGAACTATTATCAAAACTAAACTTCTACACACCAACACGTTATTTAAGGCACCGACAGTTATTTGCAAATAAATTACCATCGTACGAACTACGGAAAATTTGGACCCATTAATCAAATGATGACTATTTACAATAAACATTGCCATAGTATTGATTTTACAATGTCCAAAACAAAATTAAAACAATATTTCCGCGCGCAGTAATAACTAGGAAGCCTTTACATATACTATTGGTAAATACCAATGCACACTACATTGTATTAAAACAAATTTAGAGTTAAAACAATTTAGCGTATAAGATAAACTATGTAACAAAACGGTCTACAAACTCGATTGACGACAAATAAATAATAATAATTTTGTGAATTCATGACTCTTAATCATGGTTTCATTATTGAAATGGCAGATGCAAGTCATGAACTTAGGAAGTCTTGTTTTGCCTCTAATCTGAAGTTTATACAACATGAGCTTCATTAGTCAAGAGTCTTTTCAAGAATAACGGTAGCTTAGAATAACGGTAGCTAGGTTCGAATCCTAGCGGTGGATTTATTTTTTGTATACATTCCGAGTCGTTAAAGTAGATTTGCCAGATTCATGAATAAAGTTTTCAGTATCAGGAATTCAGCTCATAGTTCAGACCCGATTTATTCATGGTTTTATTGCGGCGGGAAAAAGGTCATGACATCATGCATATGGTTCATGGTGTATATTCATAACACGAAAAGACAACATATTCATGGAAACATGACCTGTTTTTCTCGTTTAGAGGAACACATTATTTCCCGTGTGTGAATGTTTTTTTAAGCTCAATTCACATGAACACGGACATGTAAAGAAATTATGTGCTTATCAGGTGCGGATTTATCGAATCTTTGGATGCGATGCTGCATTATTTTTACTAACGACGACAAATAAAAAGTTATACATTTCTCGCCCTTTTCTTTTTTTTTGTCACAAAAAAACCCGTACTATTTAATTTGACGCGGCTGGGTAGCTCAGTGGTTACCCTGTCTGCTTACTGAGCAGATGGTCGGGAGTTCAATACCAGGCCCGTCCCCTTCCATGCCATTTGTCACTTGCCTCTTTCTATCACAACTAGATTTGAAATAAAAAGCAGTCTACTGCGTTTGCTTTCATTGATCGCTTCACTTACCACAGTGCATCCATGATCTACGATATTGCACGGTCTTTAAAAAAACAAAAACTCGGAATATTAAGTTCAATAATCATTTACGGCTGTTTCTCTTTTTGCTCAGCCGGCAAAGACGCAGCAACAAAGAAACTTCAGGAAGAGTGGCTGGGTTCGAATTCCGGTCTGGTAAATTTAACATTAAAAAAGTATGTGTTTCACTGAATTTTTTTGACGGAACCTAACTACCATTGCATATTATCAGAAGCACCATATTCATTCGAGAGTGATAAATTCGGAAAATATTTTTCATTAGGGCTTTATTCGCAAATTTTTCGACATTGAGAACTTACCTCATTATTCCACAACGATAATTTCGAAGAGAAAAAGGGCTCCTATCCGATAGAATTGATGGCGCTCACATGGGTACACTCTGTGTTACAAGATATTTACGGAAGAAGTCAATGTAAGGACTGTATCGAAAACAAACTGTCAGCATATTTTTTCTCATAGTATGAAATAAAAAACAACCAGCCTTATTCTGCGTGGCGAGTGAGTCGAGACGACTCGCTCTCACATACGAGGTGACAATTGTCGCCTCGTGTGAGGTGACTCTCCGTGCAAATCAAATGGAGAGTCACCTCACTCGCCACGCAGAATAAGGCTGAACAACTGTAAATTAAAGGCAACTGTATGATTTAATTTTTAAAAGATCAATGAAAGTAACTTTATTTCCAGACTTTTCTGATTTTGGACTTGACTCCACTCATGAGGTTTTGGACAGTAGTTTTGTCGCTTTTTTTGGAAGCCGCAGACCAATTCTCTTTCAACTTTTCCATGGTCTTGCACTTCTTACCACTCATCTTGAAGTTACGCTTGAAAATAGCCCATTAGCGTTGAATTGGACGAAACTGTGGACAACTGGGACGATTGATGTCTTTATCAACGAAAAATCTTCTCCATTTTTTTTGCATCCATTCAACTGTATATTGTACAAATCAGGCCAAAACAAAGAAGGGACCTTGTGCTGCTTGCATATAACGGAAGCATCCTTTTCTGCATCCTTTAGAAAGTCTATGGCTTGGAGCCGCAGGATAAAATTGCCTGCCATACGAGATCTTTCTGACCAAAATTTCCCCCCTCGAACGACTTTTCGGAGAAGCTCAAATATTCGCCCATGACCTTGGTGTAAAATTGCGGTCCTGGAAGCGCTCTGGAGTCCTCTTTCACATATGTTTCGTCACCGATCAAAACGCATGCACACGGTCTTTGCCTGCAGTTTAACGTTCTAGCTCTGATTTGCCCCTGGATTTTTGCTCAGCAGTTTGTTTTGCTATTTTTTGCTTCTTATAAGTCTCTCAGCTCTCTCAGCTTTTTGATCAAATCACGAATTGACATCGATCTGTTTCGAAGGATGCGGTTGACTAGCTTACTATGCAGCTTTTAGGTCAGCTGAACCTTGCTTTTGTCCTCTTCTTGGTAGCTCATCGCACAAGTAGTGTTCCTCGAACTTGTTGATGATAGATTTTACACGGTCTTGATGAATTCTGAAACGTTTCGCTAACGGGTGGCAGCTAAAATTTTGATATTTTTCGAGGACCCTACACGGCCAATCATTTTAACTCAGTTCTGAGTCGTTTTTACATTAGCTTAAATTTGAATGACTTGACTGTTAACGAAAATGAGTCCAGAACGACTCAAAACTAAGTTAAAATGACTGGCAGTGTATGATCAACAACACAAAAGAGCTCTGAGAGAAATGAGAGTATGTATTTCGTAGCCCCCCCCCCCCCGCTCTCTCTTTTTCTCTCTCTTTCTTTCCCTTTCTCTCTCTCGCTTTCTCTCTCTTTCGTTTTTTTGTTTATGCTTACTCAGTTTTGCCCAACATGTCGTCGAAACGAGAAGCATTTCTCGAATGTGTTGGAAAATTTACAAACACAGAAGTCAAGGCTGAAAGTATTCAGTAACACATTTTTTTCGACTGTTTACCATATCATAACACCCTCAATAAATACTCGCAAGCAAGGTAGTGGCGCAAAAGGACTTCGTTTTGGTTATCGTGGCTTTAGCAACACTGAGCTAACGGGATGCCGCAAAAAAAAAAAAAGTCAACTGTTTTCAGCAGTCATTCTGCGAAACATTGAAGAGAGTAGGAAAAAAGTGCCGAAAGAAGACAAGACCCTCGTGATACACCGAGAAACTGATTTCAACGCTGAAAACCTAATGGCGCTGGATGATAAAAAACATATTCCGGAAGATGTTTTGTTTTGGTCGACGAAAATTAATTCCCTATTTTGAAGACGTACATTCCCCGAAACGTTCGATACTATTCTGTAGATATTTTTACTACATCTTCGAACCTAAAATATAAGTTTAAACAGAAAGTGATGCTGTATATTGCCATTTCCGGGAGAGGTATTTCTAAGTCATGATTCAAGCCCTCTGGTTTGGCTATCAGTGAAGATGTTTACCAAAATGAATATTTGATGTAAATTCTGTTTTCGTTTCCACCAAAAACATCATGCAGATGGACAATATGTGTTTTGGCCGGAAAAAACGTCATTGCATTACAAAATCAACAACCCGACATATCTGCCTCAGTGTCACCTAATTCAAGTTTTTTTTTCAGATCTTCTTAAAATATGTTTGTCTTTTTTTGACAGCTTAAGAAAAGTCGAGCACTCGACACTGAAGAAGTCTGCAAGTAGCAGACGAAATAGGCCTATCTGTCAAAAGATAAGCTCATAGTAGAATTAAAAGGAATTTGCTCGCGGTTACTAGCGAAAATTTGAATAAGTGTTTCAAGATTTTATTTTTTTATTGTTTAAAAAGTGATCAAATGAAGTGTTAATTTTAAATTCTCCTAGTTTCCCAATCAGCTTAAGAAAGATTCCAAAATTTAGATCCCATCCGTTATTTTATTCATACACGGAACTGAAAAACAACCTAACATTGACTGCTTTGGACGCAACAATAAAGTAAACTTAAGTAAAGTAAGGTGTTTGTGCAAACGTCCATAATACATGTCCTACCCTACCAGTCAAGCAGCTACTGTTTCTGTAGTGTGTTGATATTGTGAACAATAAAACAGTTCTTTCTATGCCTCCGCCATGGCAGGACGGCCAACAAACCGTGGTCTTTTATTTTACTTTTAAACACAACGTAGGGAACATTCTGCCCGTGTACGATCATAAGGTTTATCCAATTTTAGGTTAACGCGGGCAAATTATCAAGTAGGTAAATTGAAGCAATACAAAAAAAGCCAGCGGTGGGTAAATTTAACTTACTTGGTGGTAATAAAATATCTACCAGACCTAATAATGCAAACATCGGGCAAATTTACAAAATTTTACGCATTTTTGAAGCTGATCTTGATAGTCCGAACGATCTTGTAGCAAGAAACCATTTTACAAGATGTCTGTAGGCGAACACCGTTTATTGTTTTGACGATGTTGATTTTGCTTTTCACAGCAGTTTGGCCGCTGCTTCCTGTCAAATTTCATTACCTTCATTACATTCAATTACCTTATCCGAAACGTCTCGTAAAATGATTTTTGAATAACAGGCATCTACATGATTTAACAGCATCTATCGAAAAGCAAGCTATCGTGTGATTGCAGTCGTTAAGAATAAAATGAGAACTTTTTCTATGAGCCATGGTGTACATCGCCAGCTTCATCACGTGAAATTTTCTTAGTTACCACGCCCCACCATATCAATGTTACCCGTATTATCCAAGATAAGCACCAAAAGCACGTAGTCTCAGTGTTTAAAATCAACGAGCCTGGCTAGCTTAATTTATATGCGATTTTTTGACAAACACACCATTCTATAGAGAGTTTTCATTAAGACTCAACTGACAAACGTAAGGATTGTATCTATAATAAACTGGCAACGCTCATAATGGCAACGCTGTTCAGAAAACTTTTTTCCTAATTTTGTCGTCCATGTTGTTATTACCTCTTAAACAATAGTTTTTTTGTTGAAATTTCATCATCGAAATTTAAAAAGTTTATAAATAAGAGCGTGTATTGGGAATATGAATTTTAAGTTTTCATTGTGGTTTTTTCATGTAAAAGAATATTGTTCAGTGTATATTTTCTTTCATGGACATTTTGATTCCCTGCCATTTCTTCTCAGACACTTTTTTTCTAAAACGAACGAATTACGAGTAACTGTTTGCCTTAAACTGTTGTAGCAAAAACCCTTAAATTCCTTCACAAAAGTTACTCTTGAGTCCAAACAATATATTTTGTCAAAATACGTATTCTGTTCTTTTGTCAAAATACGTATTCTGTTATACTGAATACTGAACGTATGTCTGTCCATTGTGTAAAATCAATTGTTGGTGATACTACAAGCTTTTAGATCGAAGATGGCGTCGAAAAAAGAGCAAGTGCGAAAAGCAATTGTGTGCGGTCGCAATGACAATCCGGATTTGTCAGTAAGAAAACTTGCAAAAAAGTTTGGTTTTCCTGTAAGCACTGTCCATAACGTTCTTAAATCTTTTGAAACACGTTCAACGACAGCCAAGAAGGTTAGGAGTGGAACAAAAATGGATCGCAGGAACCACCAGAAGGACGCGAAGGTGAAGCAAGTATTGCTGAAGAGACCAGGTCTTTCGGTACGTACTGAGGCTAGAAAATTTAAAATTTAAAAATGTCCCCAACCTTCGTGCATACTTCCAAACACCGGCAAGGTATGAAGTCGTTCAAAGTGACAACTGTATCGAATCGAAATATGCAGCTGTGGTCGAGCAAGCCAAAGTTTCATCAGTACCGGAACGGTAAACAAGGAAATATACCGTGAAAAATGCCTAACGGAAGCGAGGCTTCCTCACTACTCTGGCCTGATTTGGCATCTTGTGCAAAGATGTTTTGGAATGGTATAAAGCGAATGGAGTCCATGTTGCACCGAAAGAGGCGAATCCACCTAACTGCCCGGAGTTGCAACCTATCGAGCGATATTGGGCTCTCGTGAAGAGAGAACTCTCTGAATATAAACTACATGCTACAACTATATAAACATTTCGAAAATCTTGAACAAAAGCAGCTAAATCGGTTGCAGAGAAGTCTGCACAGACCCTAATGGCTGGAGTAAACTCAAAAGCTCGTAGTCTTCATGCAGCCTAATTAAGTAACTATATTTAGTTTTAAGATGGCTAACAATTCACAACAACAAGATTTGGCTGTGTTGATATTAGATAAGATTAAATTTGATTGATTGAATTCATCGAAACATCAATTATGCAATATGCAAATTAATATAAACCGTAACACGATTCATATCCAACAATTGCTGCCTAGTTTTCATAGACAGTCTTTTGCAATTGTCTCACAGAGAATTTCAGTTCTATTCCAAAATTGGAAACGAAATGAAAAGACAGTTTCAATTACTTCATAACAACTAATTGAAAAAAAAAATCATTTAGTCATGGATTGATGTACGGCATGAAAGCACCGTTTAGCCATGAATCGTTGACGAACTCTTTCATACCGATTTAGTTGCAACAATGAATAAAAAAGAACATCTAACTAGCGCAACCCACGGTACAGAGGTTCTGTTGTTATCAAACTAAATCATCTCGGAAAAAAAAATTTCCCGCTGCGCAGTGCATCACATTCGTACGCCTCGACCGAGCTGACATAACCCACATGGTTCCAGCGATTCGAAAAATCTATCCAAATGGATGTCACTTGACTAACTGAACGAAAACGTTTCCACATATTGTAGGTACATTCCAACCAACCAACCTTTGCTGCATTGCATTACTACACTAATGGCGTCGTTATTTTGCGTTGCGTTGCCAATTGAGTCATCATCTGCAGCCACTGTCAACTTCGTCGTGACGTTCCACTCTATTATTGCGCTCTACCCACGAATAGATGCTCCCCTCGTTGTGGGTGGTCTGACGTGTTCATTATCGGGGATGTGTGACTTGGACTCCTTTTTGAAATTCATATTTTTACATTTCACTAATCGCAAATGTTTTTGTTCTATTTTACAGCGAGCAGCGAAAGCAAGAGCGATCCATCGGACGATGCGGAGTTCATCGTCGTACCCCTGGAACATCAGAGGCCATCCTACTACAATCGCTACCCGAGCAGCTTCGATAGCTTCGATGGAGTCGTGGACACGGAAGATTTCCCACATCCGGGACAGAGTCCGGTATTCTTCCCGTCCGTCAATCCGTTCACGTGGCAATTCTCGTCTTACCTTGACGGTGAGTGAGTGCTGGACGTCTTCACTTCCAACTGCTATTAGCTAACTGGAGTGTTATATAAGTGTTCGGAATCGAGCGCGCAATTATATCGAGAGTGATTCTTTTTTCATTCTGTGCCTGTTTATTCTGTTGTAGATTTGATTAAGCGTCTTCGTGATCGGATGGCCGGCTCGTGGAATCCATTCTATGGAGGCAGTGACTTTTCCCATTCGGGACCAGGTGTTTGGCCGATTGAAATTCCCGATGATGATTCTTCTGATGATGCCCAGACCAATACCACTTCAACTGTGAAGGTAAGTGTGATTGATGTTTTGAATCGATTCGATTAATTTGTGGATGATTTTTGCTTGCAGTTCATCGATGGGCACAAAGTGATCATCAACGACACCTACTACACCAAGAAGACCGGGTATGGAACTTCGATCTACAAGGTGCGCGTTATCGACGTCAAGCCAGCTGAGGAAGGCGAAACTGAGAAACCCGCCACCGAGGAGAAGCCAATTGAGACCGGAAACCGTAATGGGTCGGATGATGATGAAGTCACCAAAAAGGACGAAGAAGCCGAAACCGACACCAAGGAATCGACAACCGAGGCTCCAAAGCGAGACACCGAGCTCGATTCCAGTGACGAGGAAGCTACTGCTGTCGATGATAGCGTGAATTCAATCGATTCGAACAAGGACATTGACGCATCCAAAGCCGAGGTAATTACAGACGCTCCTGTTGATGGCGTTGATAAAGAAGATATTACTGCCACTACCGCTGCTCCTACCACTCCTGGCGATTTGAAAAGTGTCTCACCTGTATAACTTTACATTCCATTGAGCTGTACCATAGTTTCTACTATTTTAGAATTGGCATGTTCTGTTGTAGCGCTAATATTTCTCTCTTAATAGTCGATCTCCTGAAGTAACACTAACCGTTTGAACTCATCTCGACAATCTACCTAACGAAAAACGAAACAAATCTGATCATTGCGAAGCATGCCGTCAAACTCTTCATCCATCCATCCAATCTATCTTCTGCTGTGATTTCTCTTTCGTTGGACTGTTCTTCTGCTCATTTCTTTTGTACTTAAAGAAATTTGTTTTATTCTGATCGAAACGTTTTTCATTCCTTGCTGCATGGATTAAAACAGGAAAACTAGGGTTCTCTCCCGCAAAGATTAAGTAGTCGATCGAGAGCAAACTCTATTCAACTAACCCCCGCTGCGAGTCCATGAACAGAGATAAAGCGAGCGAGAACAGATTCGTCCAACGACAAACTTGCGTGTATGATATGTAAAGGCATTTCCATTAAAGTACGATAATCTTCCATTGCGGATGGCTAGTGATTAGATGATCAAAAACAACAATCAGGTTGAACCACTTCAACAACAGCAACAGTTCACATGTGCGAGGTTTATTACGCAGTTTAATATAAATGTGTACATAGTTGATAAATTCGGCGGAAACAAAACACTTCTTGCGTAACCTAACCAGAATGTTGAGGGATGTTTTGGTTCTGCGAGTACGATGATGACGAATATTATTTTTTTTATGACTAAACGATACATTTTATGTAAATAAATAAAAACTGATTTAAAATAACGATAACACTTTTAATTTCATTAAACTACCTTTCCCTGCTATTGCTCTACGATTGAACTGAACTAAAATCTCTACTTTTACTGAACCTACTACCACTGAAAACAAAAACCCATAACGCATGATTGAACATAGCTTGTGTACAATGATTATGTTGAAGGTAAGTGAACTAACTTCTACAATGCTTTTCGTTAACGTTTGACCTAAAGGAAATGGTTTTGGATTGAACTAAGGTTTTTACCCCTTTTTTGTTTGAAAAGTCATTCACTTTGTATCATAGTTCATATTTTGTTTATTGTCGAATGTTCAGATTTTCCAATTTTTAGGTAAAACTAGCAAATTGAAATGATTGTTTATATATTTTATTATTAGTTTATTGTTCTTCGTCTTCGACTAAAAATCGTACATACTACATAACATTTAAAAACGTGTTTACTTATATTGAAGTCGAAATGTTCATTGGTATCGTTGAAGGCTCGCAGGCAGGCGTCAAGTGGATTGTTGAAGCCGTAACTGGTCCGGTGCGCAGGTACAGCGACTAGTTGTGCGCTTCTCAATTGTCGGGGTGGGACATGAAGGGGAACATAGCGTAAGAGCTCCGGAAAGTCTATATTTCCACGTTGTGTTTGCAATCCAATCAGCATACATCGTGCGGTATAGTCGGGCAGATTTAACGGGTCGTTCCATGGAAAATTCCGTAGCGCGAATCTGATGAAGAGCTTTTGAGTTCGTTCGGCTCTGATGATCAGTGATGCGTGATATGGTGACCAGACAGCGGCCGCGTATTCCAGTATACTAAGGACTAAGGTACAGAATAATGTCTTTTGTGCGTAGATATCTGTGAAGTTCCAAGTGTGACGTCGAATGAATCCAAGAACCATGGAGGCTTTAGCCGTAACCAGCGCGACGGGTTTGTTGAATTTTAACTTGGAGTCAATTGTAACACCTAGATCGCAAATAGATGTGACTCGCTCAAGTGGAACCGCACCACAGAACGATATCACCTTACTTTTGGCTATGTTGACCCTCATACCGTTATCGTTACCCAACAGGAGTAGTTCGTTAATATCGTTTTGAAGGACAAGACAGTCAAGTACAGACATAATGACTCTGGCATCTTCCGATCATCTGCAAACATTTGCTGAACGATGAAATACGAGGGGCACAGATCATTAACGAATAGAACAAAGAGCATTGGGCCGAACACACTTCCTTGCGGTACTTCTGAAGTAATTGCGAAAGTTCTTGAGCGTGCGGAATTTACCGTAACGAAGGACTGACGGTCGGTTAAGTAAGAGAGAATCCACTCAACGAACCAAATTGGGAATCCTACAGCCTTTAGCTTTTCAGCTGCGTACAGGTGTGGTACTGTGTCGAAAGCTTTAGAAAAATCAACATAGATAGAGTCGACCTGCCTTCGGGATTCTACCTCTCGAAACAACGTATTTGTACAGCACAGCAAATTTGTACACTCAGTAGCAAAAACAAAAGCCGAGCAAAATGTTGCTTCCAAAAAACAATATGTTCAACCTTCTGTAACTTTGTCAATTACCAATATTTTTAGTTGAAAATTTGACAGCACTATAAGTAATGTATAGACTCTATGTGATCACAATTTCATGTTGATAGAGTTTATAAATTTTAAGTTTTCATAACATATGTGAAAAAAGCCTCGGCTTTTTATTGCACCGATATTTCAGCATGGTCAATCTCGAGTGAAAAATGGAAATACTCTTGTTGGTGCGTCAACTTTGACGCCAACTGTAGTCCAAACCACTTAATGGAAATAATTCAAATTTCGACCACATCATTTTCCATATTATGTCAATCTATGGTGAGTTTTTTAATAAGCTACCTACATTTTTCACAGAAATACGGATTTTTAAAATTGGTATGTCCAAAAATGACTTTTTTCACATATGTTATGAAAAATTCAAGTTTATAAATTGTATCGACATGAAATTTTGGTTACATCTGTACATTAATCGTAGTGCTGTTAAATTTTCAACTAAAAATATTGATAATTGACAAAGTTACAGAAGGTTGAACATGGCATTTTTTGGAAGCAAAATTTTGCTCGGCTTTTTTTTGCTACTGAGTGTAGTTGTAGAGCTGAACGAATCCATGCTGGTACTCCGATATTACAGGATGGACAACATTGTACACAGCGTTGTGGGCTAAAGTTTCAAAGACCTTGCTGATGCAATAGAGAAGCGATATTCCCCGATAGTTTTCAACGAGGTTCCGATTTCCTGCTTGACACAGTCTTCCAAATTCCAGAGAACTTTCTCTCTCTTAACGAACGGTTAAAAATGCTACATATCGGAAACAAGAGAGCGCGCGCAAGACTTGAGAAGAGACGGAGCAGGTCCTTTTGAAACATCAAGGCCGTTCAAAGCTTTCCAGTATGACGTAATCCGGCGAGAAACAAAGCGCTGGGAAGTTCATATTGAACTTCCGTGTGTTATTGTCAGCTGTTGGGTGCATAGGTGGCGCATTTATGCTGTAAACAGATTGAAAAAAGCGCGCAAACAAGTTCGCATTGACAGGGTG
>JASCZW010018050.1:0-16108 GCA_034211315.2 Aedes japonicus
CTTGCAGACTTCTTTTCACAATCAGCTTATCGATTGCTCTCAACTTAGTGTTCTTAGCGCCTTTACCGACTGAGCTAAGGGAGGACCTGACTGAGCCAAGGGAGATCAATATGAAACTAGCGCTTTGAAATTGGGTCACTGTTGTAGAGCCCCTTGATCCAAAGTACACCTTGCAGATTGCACCTTACAATACATTCTTGCGCTATTCAGTACTAGTATCTTTGTTTATGTTTTGATACGCTGCACGCTCAAACCATTCTACCTTTCATTTGTGTTGCTGTCCTTTTTTTCTCACGGAAAAATTACTCAAGTTTCGTTAAAATGGGAACAAATAAATTTATGAGTTGATCCACTTTTTATGAAAACTGAGTAACTTTCCCGTGAGAAAAAAGGAGAGTAATACAAATGAAAGAGAGGCAGTTTTGAGCGTGTGTGTTATTTTCACAGAAATTTCAAGGTGTGTTTGTGTGAGTTACGTTTCAGGCGCGAATCATCAAGATTGGGACCGATGTGCTGGTACATCCTGGGCCAAAAACTATATCCGTTTTCTTCTGGACTATCCAGGCCCTGATTCAACCAACTTTCCAGAAACGTTGAGAATGTTCCGGCAATTTAATGGACATCTCTGAAGTGCACCTCTTTTCATAAAAGAAAGTGAGCAAACTTCATCTTGAAACTTCCAATAAGTTTGTTCAACTTCCGCGAAGCTGGTGCTGCTGAGGACGATCTAGGATAAAGTGTAGATGGAAGATTAAACTTGGAGAAAGCGAATTACCCACGAATTGCATCAGTTGCTCGAAAAACCTCCCATCGTTCACAACGCTGGAATCGGCCGACTACGATGGGCTGGGCATGTCGTAAGAATGTCGGACGACGACTCGCTTGAAATATGGTGGATCGATCAAGTAGAAGGATCATTTGCAAGGAATTAATAAAACCGGAAGTTCTTTACGGCCATGAAACATGTGCAATGCTCGTGGAGGACAAATCTTAGATTCATATGAACAATCGAGAGCTCATCTTGGAGAGAAAACTCGCCCGAACTCCTGAAGTAGACGATCAGTACAGAGAGTTTTTGAACGAGTACAGCTATTTGATCCGAAGGATCAGGGAAGAATCCGTTGTTTTATACCGGACTCCTGCATCGTCGAACCTGATTCAACATCGACAAAACATCAAATAGTATTTGATGTCAGTGCGAAAACATCAAATATCTACTACCTGAACGACATTTTACTCAGTGGGCCACCGATACATACGGTACAATTCGATTTGCTTCTGGCTTTGCAGTCCTCGTCAAATCGGTTTGACGGGACAAGTTAGAGCCGCTATTGAGAAAATTGTTAAGCCCGAGCGTCTAACAGGCAAAGCGAATTCGTTATTTGAAATAGAATTGACGGAGAGCAATCTTCCGTCAGCCTTTAATGTGGAAATCAGTTTTGCCTCTGAATCGGCATTCAAGAAAGCGAGAAAATTTGCAATTTACTGTGGTTTTTCGAAGAAGCTACTCATCAAATCTCCATTAACATACCCTTTAGTGCGTTACGTCACCGTTACGCTATGTCCAAGATGTTAGTTATAATACATCTTGGACATAGCTAACAAACGTCTGGAACTGTGTCTGGAAATCTTCGTACACTCAAAAAAATCGACACGTTGTATCCACGTGAAACAGAGGTAAATTTTGTCCTCAGCCAAAACCAGTAGAAAACACGTGAAATTCACGTAAAAGCGACATGATTTCCACGTAAATTCACATTCTACATGAAAATCACATAAATGTTACGTGATTTTTAACGTACTATTCACTGGCAGGTAATATTCGCCTGATTTTACGAAAGAATTTTTCTAAAGCTTACGTGTTCAGGTGAAAGTAACGCGAAATTTCACGTGGAAACAACGTGTCGATTTTTTTTTAGTGTACATAAAGACCTTCTAAGCGCTGCCTCGGTGCGTCTTCGAAGACTTTGCTTGCCGGATTCCAGAGAAAAGAACAGCGTTTAGACAATTTTTGGCTACAACCGATTGACCATTTCAAGAAGGAGCTGCCAAATTTGACAACATTTGTTAAAAAAGTGTTTTCAATAGATGATAAGTGTCTGGTACTCGAAAATCTCGAATGCTTTACTATTTTTCTTCGATGTTTTGCTTATAGAAACTTGAAAGATCAATGACTTATATATAGAACGATTTTTGTTCTCGCTGGCAAAATGAGAATCCAAAGCAGGTTACGCAATACGTTAGAAGGCTGATTTGGCGGCTATCCCTCATTTTTCCTGAATGAACGAAGTCAGAATTTCAGATTTATAAATTTCTTAA
This sequence comes from Aedes japonicus, assembly GCA_034211315.2. NCBI lineage: Eukaryota > Metazoa > Arthropoda > Insecta > Diptera > Culicidae > Aedes > Aedes japonicus. The sequence goes on from JASCZW010018050.1 coordinate 2,320, forward strand.
AAACTTCAAAATTATCTTTTAATCTAATTTATATTAACTCATTTTCCCAGTCGGGAAAGTTAGGCAAAAATACAGGAAAAATGGCGGAATTTTTAAATTAAGAAATGGACATCTAATGATCCCAACATCAGACATACCCTCAAATTTGAAGATCTCCAGAAGAAAATAAGCATAGATGACAAAAATGTCATCAATACTTTAGGAGTAGCTCAATACTTTAGGAGTGGTCACCAGGAGAGGACACGTTCCGGTTCCTAGAGGGCGCCCGAAAGGCAGGTGAAACTACAATTACCAAAACACAATATCGAAAGTGCTACGCCTCTATGACCCCGCTGGGAGTTAGTCAACCTATTTTAACAGCGAATACTTAACTGCAGCTCGAATGAGAGAATCAAGCACATGCAGAACCTGTATATGAATGACTGAAGAAGGCACTGTCAAAACTTGCGAAATTTCCAAAATCCACTTCAAGCCATCCCGAGTAACACGTGGCATTTCACGAGTTCTCGGATACTTCTATCAGCGCGATCTATGCTATGCGCAATTGACAGGCAGGGGCTACAAGTCAATGAACCTGCTCTGTGCCCTGTCAAGGGCGGTACCATTCGAAAGTATCACCGGCAGGAATAGCAGCAAATTCGAGCTTGAGACTTGATGTCTCGATGATCATTCTCTTGAGCACAGAAAGTGAAACTAGAATACATCCTCACAGCAAATCATTCTGCGAAATGATTCCTTGAAGATGATGACCATTCGCAAGCTAGCCAAATTTCGTCAGTAATTAGGAATACCGGATTAGGGAGGAGTGTTGCATAGAAACCTAATCGGTGATTTTATCATACAAACTTTTGATAAATGTGATCGATAAAAATCTTCATTTTCTTATGTGGTAACGTGTTTCTTTCAAATAGGCAAGAGATTTTGTTCATTATCTACTTTCTATAACGAAAGCTTTCTGTTGGAAGAAGATTCGTGGAAGGAACCGTAAGTCTGCATAAAGGGTGGCATCTTAAGGCCATAAAAAACTCCAAGGAGCATCCCAATGAGGGTGTCCTCAAAGGTGACCTAGGAGCAATGTGAAATGAGTGTTATAATCATTTGTTTCAATATTTCGTGACGGTTGCCTTCTGTAATATTTCTATTTGCTAACGTAAATTCTTTACAGGCTCTACATTGATGCTGAGAACCTTGGCAAATACATTTTCGAGTTGGCTACACTTTTCAGCAAGATAATGCTTCAGTTCATACAAGTAGAGCGACTATGGCGTGGTTCAACAAACATGGAGTTCAAACTATGGAATGGCCAGCTTGTTCTCCAGACCAAAAACCCGATCTAGAATATGTGGGGATTGATTATACGTGAAGTATATGCAGACAACAAGCAGTACACAAACGTTCATGACCTGAAACAAGCCATCTTATCTGCATGGCAAGGAATACAAGTATCTACTTGCCGTAACTTAATCCAGAGTATGCCGAATAGGTTGTTTGAACTGATTCGGAACAAAGGAGGACCTACCCATTATTAACATTTTAATTTTCAGGTACACATCGTTGAAGTCTTTAAAAGAGAAATAAATTTGGACCTTGTTCTACAGTTATGGAACATATAATTTTTATGAATCTTTTATTATAAAGCTAAACACAATATGCTGAGAGTCGAAAATTCTACAGTGAAAATAGACAACAAGTATCTTTTATTCTGTGCAACTTATTTTAAAAAATCACTAATTAATCCAAGACATCTCGAAAAAAATTCAGTGGTTCTATAGTTATGACACGAAGTGTATATCACACTTATTTTGCTCGTGGTAGCGCCAACCGGCTGGCTCCGAATTCACCACTGGCTTGGGCTGCATATGAGATCTCCCTTACCTACATTTGAAGTCTGTGATAGGGAAATACTTGACATTTAGTAAATTTACTCTACAAAACGAAATTATAAGACATTACTTTATATTTGCGTTATTTTCAATAGCTTTCGATATTGGCATTGACGCGTAGAAATATTTCCGATCGATTGGGGCAAACATTTTGATTTTTTTTGGAAAAAACGACTGAGATATTAACGCTCAAAACCTGATCGCTTTTCGTGACGGCCGAAATAGGGTTTTTTTTTGTATAGCAAACGAAGACGTAGTCCTACGTCTAAAACAATAGGAAGAGATTTTCGAGCTATTTTTTGGCCATTTCAGTTTAACCTTGACATGCGCTAAAACCAGACATTTCATCATCAGACTATCGCTTGATGATTCGGAGCCGGTACTTTTTTTTTTAGATGTTTTGCGAAAAGTCTAAGATGAATGGAAAAGCGGTTCCAACTGGATCCGAAGTTCAAAACTCACCAACACTAACAAATCGGTCAATAAGTTCCAGGCCTAACTATCATTAAAATCAGCCATATCTTCGTCCGCAGAGCCGTGCGGTAAATGAAACCAATTTAAATCGATTTTTCCGGAAATTTTACAAAGAACAAGCATTATTTTATTGATCTTGAGTCACACCGAGCAAAGAAAATTGTGAAAAACATGAAAACATTGGGAGAATCCGGGTAAAATCAGCCATATATCTTCATTCACAGAGCTGTACGGTAAACGAAAACTAATTCAATAAATTCTTTAGAAAATTTTACATAGGACTAGCATCATTTTGTTCATCTTGAGTCACACCGAGCAAAAAATGTCTGAGTAACTAGGAAATATTAAGAGAACCAGGGTAAAATGAGCTCACTTGCTCCCCAAGCAGTTCTTGTGGCTAATGAGACCACATTCATTCGGTTCCTTAGAAATTTTCCTTTAAGTAAGGGTAGTTTTTACAGAAATCCTTCCACTACGAACTGAGGTATAGAATTCTTTCGCGTTTCGGGCACTTTTTTCCCACTGTGCGATGTGTTATCTAACGAGAAAGGATAATATCCGTTCACATCATGTAGCCTTCCGTAGAGAGATTTCCAAATCCTACCCCCTGGTACACTTATAACCAATATTTATGTACAAACGATCTCAACCAATCAGCATCATACTCCACACGTTCGACAGAACTAGAGGCGATGTATATCTCGGCTGCACAATCCGCGTTTTTCGCTTGGTGATGTGTTTTGGATTCCAATAAGTGCACAGAAACTTGATTCGCGACCTATCTCCCGCAGTGCCCGTACATTCCACCGAAGGATTTCCTGTCCTTTTCGTCTCCAACTAACCGGATTCCGGAGCTGATTCACCATTGTCTTTCTTTCCTTACTTTAAAAATTTTGAGAAAATCGAGTGAGCAAAAAATGACAGCTACAAAAACACGCCCGCACGCAACACGCGCTTACTTCGATCCCCCTAAAGTTGAACACTCAATGTCCATTATCAAGTCATCCCAACATGTAAACAAAATACTGCATTAGACTTCAGATCGCGATAATCATGTGAATTTCCTCAGTTAAACATTTAGATAGGCTCCCCAAACCACAAATGGATGGATGGAATGGTGATTTGCCTTTCAGAAGATTTTCAGTGAATTGCTCAAAGTATCAACTCACCTAGCAACACTTTCCTGTCGGAAAAGGTAAACTTTGACTCTTCCACTGCGATTTGACAGTTTTGAATGGCCACTTTGACGACATCGTCTTTGGTGCATCCATAGCGAAAGTTAACTCACCGAATATATTAAAACATTCTTTGTCATCTCATGCCAACAATAAGTTATAAAACAATCAAATAAAAATCTACTTTTACAAAAAAATCAACTAAGTACATACTTTAAAAAAAATGAATGAAAATAAATCTCGACAAAGAAAGATTATGATGCGGCTAGGAGCCCCATATTAGTACGTCCAAGTCTTTGTCCGATCGTTCCAAGCAGTCGTGAGAGGGTGTTGTTTTTTTTTTTTTGGTATCTTTTTCTCTAATTCTACTAAGCCCGCGATTGGCTTAAAGGTCTTCCTCCTCGCCTTCATCGTCCTCCTCCATTTTGGTTTCGGAAGGTGTGGGAGGTGAGCAGCTGTCATCGTTGCCCTGTTGGTGGGGCGACGACGATGGCGAATTATTGTTTTGACTTCTCAGCTGGGCCTCCTCGCGTTCCTGCTTGACCAGTTGGATCTGCTTTTCGATCACAGCTGAGAGGTTTTCGCTCAGCAGATCCTTATTGTTCAGGATGTTGCCATTCAGCTGAATGACGATGCTCTGAGGGAGCACGGGGAGGACTTTGGCATGCCTTGTCCGAACCTTCGTTCGCTTCTTTCGAGAGACTAATTTTTAAGTTGTTATTGTTATTATTATTATTGCTGTTATTATTGGCTATCACATTGATTTTTTTGCTTTGGTTCGCTAGCAATTGATTAAGGAGATGATGCTCATCGATTTGGTTTCGTTGACTTATACTTGGGAGATTAGCTACGCTAGCGTTGGCAATACTTTGTACGTTTCGAGGCTTTTTAGCTGATTAAGATTAATGCTACCGTTGTTCGGTAGCAGACTATTGTACGATACGCTACTGCTGGTAGAAATGGTCACGTTTTGCGTATTGGGAGTCGTCCGGTTGTTTAGGTTCACTGTCTGGTTGGGATTATGTACCTGCATCGGTGTTATGCACACCGTTCCATCTCCGTTCGGCAACTGCTGGATGTTGGCGACCATAGTCTGGTACATCTGCGTCGACACCGGAACCGTAATCATTCCACTCACCGGGAAGCCAGAGTAGGAGTATTCTAAAATATCGAGGAAAAGTTACGATCATGATGATCTGAAAAGCTCATAACACTACGAAACGCACCTTGACCGTCCTCGCCGGTGATGATGAGCTGGCCATCCTGACCGAGGGTGGCTTCCGTCAGATCCACCGACATACTTTCGCCCTGGCCGTCCGAGATGGTTTGGATCGTGTGCACTCCGCCGTCGTTTTGGGCTTGTAGCTGCAAATACGAATTAGTCTAGAAAAATGATGCAGGAGATGCAAGCGATAGTCATGGCGTAAACTGGAGGCTCTTGAAATTATTGACAAGGTCGTCCAAAGGGGGTTCAAAAATGACGTCTTCTCAAGATTGGACGCCATACTTGAATATAATTGCTTCGAAGCATGGTTTCAACTTACCGTGGCAATTCCTTGCACTTGTGCCGTCGTCCCGTCTGGAAGTGTGATAATTGGATTGTTGGGGTCAACCTGGATTATGGAAACGGTTCCATCGGGATTCTGGATTGTTTGAAGTACTGTGTGCGTATACTGAAATGAAAAAAGCGGAATTTCTTAGAATTGAACGAACCTACAACTCATTCTACACCCGCATGCTAATCAAAATAAGTCGACAATAAAAAAAAGGAACCAAAGAATATCATCAGGAATATCCTGATACCAATAACGCAGACTAGGCAAAAAAAGGTTAAAAACAATTCAGCAAGAAAAAAAAACAAAACACTTCAAAAAATATCGCAAGGGAATCGCAGAGGTGAAGGAACCGAAAAATGACTAAATGAAGGGCAACAACATCAATATTTCGTTAGCAAAAGGGATTAGTACGAACATCCACATCGTTTAGCGCCATCGAGTCGAGGCAAACCTGCGCATTCAGAGTCTGCGTGGGCGAGGGCTGCTGTTGGATTTGGATCGTTCCGTCGGACACCTCCTTGATGATGGTCTGATGCTGGCCCCTGAGGTTGTGATCGTCTGCGGTTGGTGTTGAATGACGATCTGTTGGCCGCCGTTTGTGCTACTACTTGCCAAGGAATTGCTGCCAGTTGTGGTTGTTATGACGTTTGTGTTGTGAATCTTGATTTGCTCAACCTACATTACGAGACAGGAGGTTTGTTGGATGGATAGCAATCATAGAGAGAAAGAGATTTCCACAAGGTTAATCGATACCATAGACCGAGCGAAGATACGGAGTTAGTAATGATATAGCTGCTTGGGGGAGGTGACCGTTATACTTACATTTGAATTAGCCGTAGCGATAGCATTGGCCTTCTCATCCTCTTCGCTGAACGCCGGAAGGAGATCTTCTCTACCGTGGTATTTGTAGCAATTGATCACAATCTTTCGCAGTGCATGTGTCCAGCTTATCTACAAAATTCAAACGGAATCTTATCAACATCGGAAATTATGGTTCAGTTTTCAATTTTCTACCTTCTGTTTCTCCTCCTCGGTACGGGCATCCATGCGAACGTTTGCCCAGGGTAACTCTTTTGGCCACCAAGCCGGACGTGTGGAATCCCTTCCCCAACCCGGTTTGCCCCGACCCGTGGAGTACTTCAACATGAGAGGGATAAATGCTCGCAGCTGTGCTTGGGTCATTTTTTCCACCGGCGTTGGGATACCGTCGATGATCAGCGGTGGTAGTTCGAACAGCGATGGATCGTCCTGAACCCGAGGAGGTGCCTGCGCTGCCAGTGCTTCGTCCAGTTTGTCCATAACGTTCGGACGGAGATTTTTCAGCACGTCCTCTAGGGGTTTGGCGCCGAATACTTTGAAAATGTTGTTTGGCTTGCCCGGTGTGGCCACCAGTACGACGGCTTGCTGTCCGACGCGGGTTGCGTACTCGAAGATCGTTTGCTGTAGTGTTTCGAAAATTGATAGTTTTATTAGTAACGGGACAAATCACGGCAGACCAGGAGTATTCAATTGAAAACACGATAACGGATATTTTTTGTCGACATTTTGCTGATACTGCTTGTATGTACCGGTTTCGTTGTAAACGCCAAATGCTTAGCTAAATGGTATTACTAACTCCTTTCGTAAAACATATTGTAATTTTAGAATAATCTGAACCTTCTAAGGTGTTTATCGATAAGTATTTATAAACATTTAAATTTTTTAATAAAACTATAGAAATTTCGCAAAATTTCGAAGCAATACATTTGATTACAGCTTAACATCAATTAAACTAACAAATTGATCAGATGGCTGATTTGGGTAATATTATCGTACTTTTGCCTTTATTCCGTCTATCAGGTTCTACACAGTGGTGTTTGTGCACTTCCTGGAAGTTGCTGACCGGGTTTTCTTGAAATCTAACATATTGTGGGCCAATGCACCTGTCTTTTTGAGGTTCCGCTTGACGATTGCTCAGTAGCATTCGGTCGGTCTAAAAAAAAACATCAACTCCGTATTGACACCGCTCGGCCATGTGTTCCAATTGTCAGTTCGAAGTGGTACTTTTCCGTCATGTTGGAAATCTGCTAACATGTTTCCTGTTTATAAAAAAAGGTAGCAAGCGAGACCACAAAAGTTCAGCTCTACGCCCCAACAAAAAAAAACGAGACGTTAACAACTATCGCGCAATTACATCACTGAGCGCGTTATCGAAGCTATTTGAACTTATCATGGTTCAACCGCTACTTTCTCACTGTAAGCATTTTCTGTGCAATGATCAGCATGGCTTCGTGGCAGGTCGTTCCACTACCACCAACCTGCTCTGTCTTACGTCGTATGTAACTGATAGCATGAATGACCGAGCTCAAACAAATGTCATTTATACTGATTTGTCAGCTGCCTTCGACAAACTGAACCATGCTATTGCTAAGCTAGGCCGATTCGGGATCAATAGTATCCTATTACAATGGCTACAATCATATCTTACTGGTCGTCAACTCATGGTTGCTATAGCAGGGCTGGTAGCAGGTCACTTTTTAGTGACTTGGTCACTATTTTGAGTCTAGTCACTAAAAAGTCACTATTTGCATCCAAAAGTCAATAAAGACCCTGGGCATTGGAAAAACCTTGTGGTAGATTGAAAACTACCAGGTCCCAGGGCTTGGACTAGATCTTTACCCAAACGGGAAAGATGCAAACCAGTGTTTCCAGGGGTGATGTGGACCAGAAGTGCATTTGAACCCACTAGTAGTAGCATTTTCACTTTTAATTTGACAACTTTCCTTATTTTCATACAATATAGAATTTGTATAATTTCAATAATATTACTACCACTCAAAGAATCGTCTACTTTTATTATAACTGAGTTTTAATATGGGTCTGCAATTTTCTGGAAAGCATCACCACACAGATTCTACATTTAGTCTGGCTGTTGTTGGCAGAGGAGCGAATATTTTTGTATACTTCTAGAACGAAAAAAGAAATTATGCAAGAAGGATCAGCATGGCGAGCAGAGACCGAAATTTTCGCCTACTTGAAAAGAAAAACGTCCTTTTTCACCCGCTTGGAGAAGCAAATGAGAATGTGAGAAGCGAGAGACTATTATACGCTCACAGCAGTTTTCGCGAGAAAAGCAACGGCGATTTAGAATTTTCGGAGAGCATGAGTAGCTGATAAATCGTTTCTTTTTCGGTGAATCATAGATGCCGATAATTATTTTTCACTTACTTTCACCAACTTGGCCTTATTTTCGGGTTTCGCTCCTCGTTTGCGACCTTAGCATGTTTTCAGTGAAAAATGTGACATGAGAACAAATGCTCGTTGAATTGTGGAGAGAGATATTTTCGCATATGCAAGCGAGAGGATAATGAATTATCGGCGAAAAAGGAGAGATGAAAATGTGAACGGTTCGCTACTCATCGAAAACCTGTTTGAGAGAGAGCATGGTTTTCACCCAGCTGAGCGATAATTTCGATCTCTGATGGCGAGGCTTGGAGCCTGATGCAAATCCTAGTCTCATGGCGACGCAAAATGGACAGGCAGGCATCTTGGCCTATGGTTGGAACAAGACCAAGTAGCCGAGCAAGAAAGACCTACGTGGACGAAGCACATGCATGCGAGTATCATCTAAGGCGGTATGTTCCCAACAAATCAAAAGTAATAACTACAGTGTGGGTAAGTAAATCAGTTAACATTTCCACACACATACATTCCATCATACATACAAACATAACTATATATTAAAATATCGCCCACAAATACCCATGTCCAACAGAGCAGCTTATTTTCCCAATGAGTGTAACGTCAAATACTTTGTTCCATTTGGGAGCGAAGAATATGGGAGATAGCTATTACATTATCACACCTGTACTATATGAAATTGCCCAGATACCGGATAACTGCACTGACACGAATATCACTAACAACGTAATGACACGGATAAAGTACAAAAACACGGACTTTAAAACAAATACCTGGACAACAAAGCGCGTACACATTGACTGATACTGAATCCCAAAAATTTTCAAGAAGATTATGTGAGCTGATTTCGAAAGCCCGGTGTTTATTTGGTCACCATAGACTAATCCTTCCGGCATAATCACTTGAGAGTTTTCAAAAACCAACCCCGATCATTGCAATCCTATGGGGATAAAAAAAAAATCATGCACATGGGTTATCGAAAAATCAATGCAAAAGTATAGTTGATTTTAAATGAAATGTTATTGATTGAATTGTACTTTTTTCAACGCGTTTGGTCTCTTTTGGGCTCTGTTAGATAAATGGTCTCTGAAGTTCCTATTTTTCAGAAACTCATTCGCAACTGCTGCCAGTGCTTAGAAGCATTCTGGAACCTATCACTTACAATATATTAATCGTAATCTCTGTTTTATTTCTGTTTTATTGTATTATCTTTTTCGCTAGCTATGTGACGAACGAAACCCCATATGACGAGAGGCCAAGCAAATTAGGCAAATATTCAACGATATACAACTTTTTACAGAAAGAAAACCTGCCCAAACCTTTTACCTTCCCATAATCCCTGAGCAGCCGGTTTACCACAAACCACGCAGAACTTAATTGACCCCCATGGGTTAAAGATGCTGTGATGCTCACTCCCCTTCTCTTCCCTGATGTATTATGGACGATGTGAAATTTCGCATCGGTGACCTGGCCCTCGACCCCCTTGTACATCACAAAATGAAAAATGAAAATGAAAATTTGCATCCAAAAGTCAATAAAGTCACTATTTTTGAACCGCTAATTGTAAAAAGTTTAAAACACCGTACCTATTGTACAATAGTCAATTAAATTAAGCGATTTGGCCACACTATATAAAGTCTAAAAATATACACCAAAAAAACTAGATGCCCTGGCGAACGCTGTTCCGCCTCTACCTCAATTGAATTTCTCAAATGCAGAGCGCTGATCGGTCACAGCACTCTAGATTAGCTTAAATGCGATGCACGTGGTCTCACATTACACCATCTTCCATTATTTTTAATATTTTTTCATATTTCTATACATATAAACCTAGTGAACCCCATGACGAATCAAGCGGGATAGGAGTAAAACAGTTAAAACGTTTAAATATCCAAATAAAATGTCCATTGAAGAAACTACAGAAAAGAATCAAGTCATTTTTGATTAATAATTTCTTTTCTCAAAAATAATTTGTTATATTCCGATTTCTTCAAATGCGGAATATTCTTTTGGTATCAAAAAAGTCGAGAAAAGTGCGAACGAATGGTAAAGAACTCATTTGCGGTTACTCACTTAGCAATTATGAATTTAGATTTGATTGTTTGTATCCCGACAGACAAGCGAACTCAATTTGATTATAGTTGAAATCGTGATACAATGCAATTTGACCAGGTTATAAAAGCGTAGTATTAAGTTCCATTTAAACTTATATTTTTTCTAGGAAATGTCTGAGACAAATATTCTTAGTTTATGATACAGTGGATTTAAAAAATCATAATTCATCAATTATTTAAAGTTATTCTGACTATGCTTGACTGCTGTTAAACCGAATATTATTACCGAACCGTTGGAAAACTTGTTAAGTTGAATTTTATCTTTAAAAAAATACGTGGGACTACGATACTAAATGTAAACCATTTAGATGGTACAATGCAATGTACTTTGAATTAACCCTTTCAGGTCTAATTTATACAAGCAATTTGGTGAGTTCTGACTAATTTCTTTGAGATGTGCTGGGTCGTCCAAACTGCCCAGGAGTTCTGAACTTGAGATCTACAGTTGTAACAGTACATTGAAACATATTCAATGAATGTCGTAGCTTTGTATAACCCAAAATATCTTAAGTTCTAAACTTGAGGTCAGTATAATGACTAGTGAGCTTACAGAAGCTTCACTGAATGTGTTCGAATGCATAAAGTAACCTTTCATAGATTATAAAGCTAACTTTACAACAATAGATCCTAAATTCTGAACTCAAGATCCCAAAATATTTTATTTTATCAGTTGACCTTGCAAGAGACTCACTTAATTTGGTCAAATACATATTGTTACTTTGTTTAGTCCAAAAAGCTGTCGATTTTAAGTTTTGAATTCTAGGAAAGTTTTGATAACCTAGAACATCCGAAGATTGTCTGTTGTTCTTCCAAAATATTTAATGAATATGTTCAATACACTTCGTTGCTTTGCATAGCCCAGCAAAGCTTTTGTTACAACTTTAAGTCCTATGTTCTGATCTCAACGATAGTTTGTATGACCAAGAACATGTCATATGGCTTTATAATGTTCTTTGACTTTAAGAATGTTAATTGAATATGTTTGAATTGAATATTGATTGTAACTTACTATTGCCTTAAATTTACTGTTACAACTGTACACCGTGTCCAATATATTCTCATACACTTGTTCCTTGCATTGGTATCGTGCAACTACTCAACACGTATGTTTGGTGTAGTTTTGCACTATGTTTATACAAACACTTTTAGGATATGTCCGATTGTTTTCATTCGGTATTTATCTTTTCCCAGCGATGAAGGATTTTCGTGCTGTGGTGATAAATTTTTTTTTGAAAGGTGACCGCCCGGGCGCTATTTTCAGAAATTTGAAAAACCTCGGAGTAAAGCGGGATTTTGTGTACCGAACCTTCCGACGGTAACGTGACACCTGCTCGTTGGATGACCGGAAGAGATCCGGTCGTACTCGTACTGTGCGGACTACACGAGTTGTTTAAGTGGTCAGGGAACGGATAATATTCCACGGCTCCAAAGTGCGTCAGTGATGGTTTGGAGAGGAAGCGAGACAAATTACCACTGGTTTTCATCGAAAAAGGTGTTAAAGTGTATGCCGTATTTTATAAAACAGAAGTTTTGAAGAAAGTTGTCAAGCCATATGTACAAGAGGTGTTTGGAGATGATCACTATGTGTTTCAGCAGGATGGTCAAGAAGGTTGAAGACGGTGTTATTCCAAAACATATGCTGTAGTTGATCAGTATTATATTGCAATATAATAGGTAAAGTTATCAATAAAATCTTAATCCTAGAAGGTTTGAGCTGTTTAGTGGAATACCTGTAACTAGAAATTAGAAAATTTAGTATTCTCCATTTAAATCCAACTACCTTTGCTTTTCTTCGACAGATACGCGTATTTCGTCTACAATGTGCAGACTTCTTCAGTGTCTCGTACTAATAACTCGACTTATATATACTATTTTCTAAATACAAAGCGTTTACCTATCATTATTTTGCTTATACCTATCTTATTATTATTTTGTTTATAACTATCCTGAGTCAAAAACAAATGTACTTAATATCTACCTCACTTTTTTCCATCTATACCAACCTACTTATTGTGTAGCAGTGGGTGCTCCGCTTCGTCGGGTTTGATGTCGTTTGGGTATTAAGTTGAAGAGCCATGTGTAACCGTTGCCTTGTTCTTTGTTTAGTAGATTTGTGTTCTGTTGTTTGTTTATTTTAAAGCTTTCTGCGACGTATAATTTCCAGGGTGTAGATGTAGTCCGTAATATTGTGATGTCATTCGTCGTTATGTCGTGATTTGCCGGGAAGATGTGTTCTGCGACTGTTGATTTGAAGTTATGTGAGATTCCTTTCTCGTTCTGTTTGACACCCTTAGAGGGAGTATTGACAAAATGGCTTTTATACAACTCGGGTGAATTTATGTTGAAGATGGTAAGCAAGCATTTTATAACCGTTGCCTTGTCGCTTGATTTTAAAACTGTACAATCGAGCCACCAAATTCTTCACAATCAAAACATAATATGTATACATATTACAGAATATATTCGGGCATAACTGAGGCAAATGCCAGTTCGTGGACAACGCCTCATTATAAAAACTATACATTATACAAGACGAAGGATCGAAGCGCACGAAACACCGGTAATAAACTTGTTGGCTTATTTCAGGTGGAGGAGGACTTAATATGCACCAGCAAGTTGACTCCTGATTTCTGATTTTGTTTTGATGTTCAATAAATTGAAATTCTTGGGTATTTTTTCTCATAAGTCTTATTTGATTTTTATAGCATCTTTTGCTGGGGAGAACTGAAAACATACTCATTTTCCTAAATTTTCGTTTTTATTTTTATGAGTAAGTTTGACTCAAAACTTAATAAATTTCTGGATTACTAAAAAATTGAGTTGTTGCAATGAAACCCAATTTAGGGTAAGTCCGGTTTTAACGGTTTTGAGGTAAAGTTACTCAAAAATGAATTAGCTCGGACGAGCGTGTTGAGTACAGAGTACAGAATTGAGGAGCATTGGAACCAGTTCTTTACTTAGAAAACCGCTGTACGCGAACCCTCAGATGATAAAGGTTGTGAAAACAGTTTCACATGGCTATGGTTCAAAAAACGAATTAAGAAGCAAGATATGTCAGATGTAATTCTAGCACAGGGCAAACAATACTAAAATTTGGAAATCCCTTTTTAGTCACTATTTGGTTACTATTTTTATTATTTTAGTCACTAAAGTCACTATTATGTATCCATAAATCCCCAACTAGCCCTGCTATAGGTGACTGCCGTTCTGATACTTATCCAGCGACCTCGAGAATCCCTCAGGGTAGCCATCTTGGACCGTTGATATTTTTGCTCTACTTCAACGATGTTAATCTTGTCATAATGGGACCTCGACTGTCATATGCTGATGATCTTAAACTCTACCTTCGTATCTGTTCCATAGCCGATTGTCACATTCTTCAGCGTTAGTTTCATGCCCTCGCTCAC
>JASCZW010018051.1:0-16108 GCA_034211315.2 Aedes japonicus
TGGAAGACTATGTACAGGGTGTAACGGGCAAAAATTTGGTCAACTCAAACATGACGCATATCTTTAAATCTAACAATTGATAAACCTGAACAGCCATAATTTTTCAAGTTGTGAGTGCAGAATGATGCCTCAATTTTGATTTTGCCTTTTGTTCTAGAGTTGTGACCTCGTGAGCAACGCATCCATCCGAACTACTCACACGTCGAGTTAGCGAAATCATTGAAATTCAAATAATTCAATTTGAACGCATTCTTTTTTTTACCAAACTTTAATGGTAACACCCTTTATGTGTGTGGGTGTACTAGCGCCTCGTGGCTTATAGAATGCCACCACTTTCTCTCCTTTGATGGCGCATAGCACAGGGGCTAAAGCATATAAGCTCCCAAGCTGTCAAGATACAAAAAGTTAGCAGAAAGAACTTCCTCCCCTTTTTCGCACCCACATTTCAGGTAAAATCTATCGGTACCTTTAACTTTATCTTTTGATAGACTGGAAGGAGAATCCCAACAACGCGCGTCGCCTGTGTCATGCCACTTTCACGATTATAGAAGCTTTTCCCATACATTTTCTCTTCTTGGAAGCTGACGGTATGAGGCCGCTTTCATTTGGTAGAATTTCAATCAGGCAATGTGTTTTTTTTAACTAATAGGTTTTCTTCTTTTATCCTTTTTCTTAACATTTTAACGGAGAATACTGAATCGCTTTCGATGCTACCATTCTTGAATTAGCATTTTTGAGTGACACATGAAATCGTACTTGAAGCCTAAAAAAGGCAAAACTGTTTCCCGTCCAAAAAATATTCGGTCCTGCTCTAAAATTGCGACACTTTGAACTTGAGCAGGCTGATAGAAGGTCACTTGTCAGTGACTAAGCCGCTATTCTCACTCAAGTCACTTTTATTCAAGCCATAATGTCGACAAAAAATAAATGCTTTTGAGAAAACTATTCTCGGCAAGCGAAGTAGAGTTCATCCTTTTATGCGTATTTCCTCAGCGTAGAGAACACTTCTAACGATTTTGTTTCTTTACACAATCGACATACACGGTAAATCTGGAAAATACATTTTCATTTGCACATTTTCAAGATTATTATAGTTGATACGTCAAAAAGTGACTAATTTTGATACACGTACTCTTCATACTCCGTTTAAGTATGTGAACAGCGATGTGTCAAAAGTAGTCAATACTGAGAAAAGAAAATTAACTCTGCCCGTGACTTGATGCTGACGCCATTTTCAAATTTGAATTTATTTGGTAAGCAGTGCGTTTAAGTTCCTGAATTATGTTAGGCTGTCGCAGTATAGAAATGGAGGAATAATCCATACGTTTTCAATTCTTAAACATAGTGGTGTAATTTATTGATATCTTTTTCACTTTTGAATTTGAATAATGGAATTGAGCCATTTACAGCAATAATCGAGCAATATATGTTTTCCGAGATCCGTAAAAGTACACATCTTTAATCTTTTCAAAAGGAGTAAAAATTATGCAAATATTTTATTTTCGAAATGAGTAAAAAGTATCATTTTTTTGTAGTGATGTAGAAGGAGATGTTCGCTCATCACCATGAGGCACCAAGAGTGAACAACAATGTTTTTGGCTAGTGGATTATAACATTGTTCGATAGTAAATATAATAATATACCGGCAGTTCATTTTTTTAAAATTCTGACAAGTGTAACTATTGAAAAAACAATTTCAAAATATTATGAAAAAAATTCGAATGCAAGAAAACACCATCCTATTTCACCATGAAACACGCTACAAAAACCAGAGTACCTAAACCAACGAACCAACCATTGATTTCTAGCATACATAAGTTGACATTTGTGTCATAATGGGAGCCCCCGTTACTGAAAATAAATGTCACTTTATGAAACTGCATGTCGGTTTGTGAAAATAAAAATGATTAGATTTTTCTTGTTTAAAAATCGAGTAAAAATAGTTGAGATTCATAAAAAATATTTTTGTACTAGAAAAAACACCCATCATCGATACAGATGGATAAAAACATGTTTTTTTTTTAAATTAAAACCCTCTATTGATGACTGGAAGAAGATCATATGGTCAGATGAGACTAAAATAATGCTAGTTGGGTCTGATGGTATCACAAGAGGGTCCTCCCTTAGCTCAGGCGGTAATAGCGCAGTTACAAAGCAATACCATGCTGGAGGTGACTGAGTTCGATTCCCGTTCTCCCTAGGCATAGGGTATGATTGTACTTACCACACCATCATACTCATGCAAAAATTAAATTCAATTCGTTCAATTAATAACTGTAGAAGTGCATTCAAAACACTAAGTTGAGAGCAAGCAATAAGCGAATTGTGAAAGCAATAAGCTTGAAATGCTAAAAGTAAAAAGGTATCACAAGAAAATGGCGGAAGACCGAGGAAAGCTAGATAAAGAAGTGTTTAAGGCCGACAGTCGAAGATATTGGAGGCAAGTTCTTGCAACATCTTTAATTGGACATGGAGTTTTCATAATGGCCAATGTCACAAACGTAAACAATGGCTTTTTCCGCAAATTTCTTGAAAATGCAAAGTAACTTTTCTTCTGTACAATCATCGTTGTAATACTATGATTAAGTTAGCATTCTCGAGAAATTTGCGGAAGAAGCCATTGTTTACGTTTGCGACATTGCCCCTTATGAAAACTCCATATCGAATTGTCAAATAACTCAGCCATATTTTGCATTGTCTTTACACTGAAAAATATGGCTGAGTTATTTGACAATTCGACATGGAGGTAGGGTCATGATTTGGTGACGATAGCATCATCTGGTATTGAAAAGCTTGAAATCATTGACGGAATAATGGTAAAGGAAGTTGGACATATTGAAGCGAAAACTTCCAGCAACCGTCCGAAAACTGAAAGTGGGCCGAAGAAACACATTTCAGCAAGATGAGGACCCAGAGCATACTTCAAAACTGGTATGGCAATGGTTCAATGAACGAAAAATCGACGTTTTGGAGTGGCCAGCACAGTCACCTGACCTTAACCCAATAAAACATCTGTGGTCTATTTTGAAAATTAAGGTTCAAGAACAACTTTCAACAAACATTCAGCAATTACGACAAGTAAAGGGCGATACGGTCAAAATTTGGTCAATATCAACTTGACGTATTTCTTTCAATTTTGCATTTAAAAAACCTGAACACCCCTCATTTTGAAGGTGTGTGTGTGTAGAATGTTGCTCCTATTTTGATTTTGGAATTCACTCTTCAGTTGTCAAAATGCCGTCCAAACAAGAAGAGCAGCGTATCAAAATTTTGCTCGCGCATCGCGAAAATCCGAGCTACTCGCACGCAAAGTTGGCAAAATGGCTAAAAGTTGCCAAATCAACCGTTACAAATGTAATTAAAGTGTTTGGGGAACGTTTGTCGACAGCCAGGAAGTCTGGATCGGGGGAAATCGAAAACCGGAAGCCGCTGAGACGACAAAGAGAGTTGCCGGTAGTTTCAAGCGAAACCCTAACCTATCTCTCCGAGATGCCGCAAATAAGCTGGGTGTATCGTCTACAACCGTGCATCGAGCCAAAAAACGAGCCGGACTATCGACTTACAAGAAGGTAGTGACTCCAAATCGCGATGATAAACAAAATACGACGGCCAAAGCGTGATCCCGGAGGCTGTACACGACGATGCTGACGAAGTTTGACTGCGTGGTAATGGACGACGAAACCTACGTCAAAGCCGACTACAAGCAGCTTCCGGGACATGAGGGGAAAGGTAGCAGATATTTTCAAGCACAAGAAACTGTCAAAGTTCGCAAAGAAATATCTGGTTTGGCAAGCCATCTGTACCTGTGGCTTGAAAAGCAGCATTTTCATAGCTTCCGGGACTGTCAACCAAGAAATTTACGTGAAAGAGTGTTTGAATAAACGTCTGCTGCCTTTCCTGAAGAAACACGGTTGTTCCGTACTGTTTTGGCCGGATTTGGCATCTTGCCATTAGGGTAAAAAGGCCATGGAGTGGTACGCCGCCAACAACGTGCAGGTGGTTCCCAAGGACACGAACCCTCCCAACACGCCAGAGCTCCGCCCAATTGAGAAATACTGGGCTATTGTCAAGCGGAACCTAAAGAAGACCAAAAAAACTGCTAAGGACGAGCAGCAGTTCAAGGCAAACTGGCTTTCTGCGGCGAAGAAGGTGGACAAGGTGGCTGTACAAAATCTGATGGCAGGGGTCAAGCGTAAGGCCCGGCAATTCTGATTTGGAAAAGTGGAAGCATAACTGAATATTTTTCCTGAATTTTATACTAATTGAACTTGAAAAAGAAATTTAATTTGATTTTTTAAATTAACGATTTCACCGATTTACACGCGTTTTCCCTTGACCAACTTTGACCGTATCACCCTTTAATTGCAACTGAATGGGACAAACCCACACCAGAAATGACTGCTAAGCTTGCTGAATCAATGCCGCGAAGCTGCCAAGCTGTTATTGAAGTCATGGGTGGTCACACAAAGTATTGAACAATGGTATATTATTATTTAGTTAGGGTACGGGGCGGGTACGGTATGTAGTTTATTCAGCACCTGGGACATTTGGAGACGCAGTATGTAATCTATAATTAGAACTGCCAATATTTAGATCTTAATCACTCTGCTTACTTATGATCTTTCGAAGCATACTTTCAAAAACGAGCATTAGACTAAGACAATTTCATAGCCATGGAATAAAGTATCCAATTGCAGGATCTTATTAAAGGCATGCTGATTGCATTCCGACCATAACAATGTATTCTTCAGCACCGCAATCTGTACATAAACTATTAGTGCGATTCCGTGCATTTGTGCAAAGGCGAAATGAAATAGGCCAGTTCACGATTTGCTGCAAACGTCAATTTCCTTAACCCGCTTCGTTTTACCCATCCGCTCTCGAAAACAATGAACCAACCAACCAATCAATATATCGGTTGCTATGCAGGTTATGAGGCAGAGGTACACGACCTAACTTTTAGTTTGTCATTGATCTTTAGATTGGCAATGCGTATTTCTTATTACATTTACTCTCACGGAAATTTTAGACAAAGCGACTGTGACAACAAACGGGATGCTTCGTTTAAAAACAAACAAATGTAAGAGACAGCAGGCTTCACGTTACAATACCGGTGCGCTATTTACATGGTTAACAAAGAAGAGAGGAAACATGAGCTCTCTCAAAAGCAACAGTGATGCCATAGCTGCCGCTCAACAGCGAGGCATTGTTCATCGTTGAGTACTATTGGACAGCTGTGAAACATATTTTTTAATTGCATATGATAGTGCTAGATGCTGGACAATATAATCTCAAGCATAGATCAAACTCAAATGACTGGAAGAAACATGAAATAAATAGTGATTTCAGATCATCTATATATGAAATAAATTTAACTCAATGTTCAACATCACATTCTGGCAACAAGCCTAGATGTGAGAAACAGCTGATGTAGACGTTCCCTCCGGTACACGCGAACAAATGCAAAATACGTAAAGACAAAATTTGAGCGAACTTCTTCAGCAGGTAGGAAACTGGTGGTTTTCTAGATTATGTACTTTAAATCGTCAAAATGACAGTACTAAATTGGTAATCAATCATGATTTATACATTGAATCGTAAGGCCAGTAGATAGAACTTTGGTCGTATCATTATAATTGATATAATTTGGAAAATGTCGGAGTTTTAGTCCTATTTTAACAGTCACCCCTGATTAAGCCGTTCCTTAACCTATCTGTTGATTATTCATAATTGCGTTGATTTACTCAAGCACCTAAAAATTAAATGGTTCTATTAAATACAAATTTTATTATTTCAAGCAATACTTTTCACGATATTTCACAGAATCGCGAAATTTTTGCTGTTTATGTCTTCCAATGTAATATTTTTAGTATCACAAAAAAGTACGCTTGTAACTCGCTCCCAAATTTCGCGTAATTAGAACGTGGAAAGCATTTGCTATTTACCTAAACAGACACGTTCATTCTCAAAGCAAAATTTTGGTCTCCATGCGAATCTAGTAAATTACGTGAAATAAGTGAACGAAAACCACCAATGCATTCACATAAATCAGACATGAAAAGTGTGTCATCAGTGAACTTATTTAGAACCTTGTATTGAAACCATCGAGTTCCAAAATTGTTCAAATATTACTTGAATTATAAAATAGTTTCCACGGAAATTCCATTGGGAACGCACGTTATTTCTCCAAAAAAAAAATTAATAATTTTTATCTGAAAATCACACAACATCTACATGATCACATAAGTTCTAAAGGGTGTTCCACGTCAAATTGCTTCATGGAAAAAACGGTGTAGAAAATAACCCATTAGGTATTTTCTCTTGAAAAATTGGGTAGAAGTTTTTAGAGTGTGTTTTTGTTGTTGTATTTTCATCGCTGTCAGTTTTTAGAGAATTTGAAAATTATCTTCATCCGAAAAGCAACGTCGCGAATTGATTTTGCACAAGGAAACCTGGAAAATCCGTAACTCTCTGATTAAAAGTTACTACAAAACTCTGAGCATCGACCGGAAGGTGAAATGCGGTCAGAATGTATGTTCTATTAGTGAGCAGGATCACAAGCGTCTCGTGAAAGCGTTTAAGCGCAATCCCTATGTTTCGGCCAGGGATGTGGCCAACGAGTTGACTCTGTCCAAGTCTTCCGTACAGAGAGCCAAGCACCGGAAGGGACTGCATACATACAAAGGGCAAAGGCTCCAAATCGTGATGACGGGCAAAATACGGTGGGAAAGTCATGGGCACGGAAACTACACCCAGGTGCTGACGAAACCTCATTGTCTCATCATGGATGATAACACTTACGTCAAGGCGGACCTCTGTGGCTACTGTTTTTCACCGCCCAGCACAAGTTTGATGTTCCAGAGGAAGTAAGGATGCGGAAACATTCAAAGTTTGCCAAGAAAAACATGATTTAGCAAGCACTCTACTGATGTGGCAAGCGGAGTGTGCCGTTCGTGACAACCGGGACTGTAAACGGGGAGATCCACTTCAAAGAGTGTCTACAAAAGCGTCTGCTTACTCTATTGAAACAACACAAGGGCCCTATTATCTTCTGGCCGGATTTAGCTTCGTGCCACTATTCAAATGTTGTCCTGGAGTGGTATGAAGACAACGGGATCACTTTCGTACCCAAGGTCATGAACTCCCCCAGCGCGCTGGAACCATCGAGAAATACTGGGCTATTATGAAGCATCATAAGGAGGTCAAATCTGAAGAAGACATGGATGGGTTTCCGTACAGAAGAAGCAGCGGGCAGATGTTGTATAGAACCTACTGAGTGAAGTTAAGCGTAAGATGCGAACGTACGGTTATGGTTGAATGAAATAAATATGCCAAAAGCTTACTAATGGGTTATATTTTATTGTCTGAAAGTTTGAAAAGTATCGGTCAACTAGGAAATTTTCTACAGCGTTTTTTTCCGTGATGCAATTTGATGTGGGACACCCTTTACTTGACAATTCATATGAATTTCTATGGACATTAGCCTGGGTCAAAATTCAAATTCCAGTTCCCTTTGATTTTTGGAAGCCTTTTGGGTCTTATAATAACTGTGCTAAATTTCAGCTCGTTCGGTGAAACTATATTTTTGCGTTCGAGGTTTTAATTTTACATAGGATTTTATATGAGAAAACTTTCTTTTATGTAGAATAATCTGGCGAGGTGACCCGTTGCCATCTAAAAATAAGTGAACCAAATTTTCTTGGAAATCTTTCAAGGAAACTTTTTTTCGAAGACCGCAAAGCGATCTGACAATTGTGGAAAAAGTTATTGAGCTAAAACTGATTACAATCCAAACGAACGTCTCATTGAACTGTTTTTCCTAACAACACTGCCACCTGCAGCACGACTGAAGTCCTCTTCATTTCAACAACAATTTTATAAGCTCAAATGTTGCTAGTTATAATAACCGTATTCCTTTTTCTTAATTTATTTCAGTAACCACTCTTCACAAAAACCTCAGCGTACCGGTTACGTGCAAAATACGTATCTTTGACGATATGAACAAAACCATCCGGTATGCCAAAATGCTGGAAGCTGCCGGATGTCAGATGTTAACCGTTCACGGAAGAACCCGCGAGCAAAAGGGACCCCTCACGGGAATCGCCGATTGGAAATATGTTAAAAAATTGAAGTAAGTTCTTCCCACTCCTAGTAGGCTGCTTCAGTTGAACCCTTTTCTTTTTCACCCCAACAGAGAAATCCTCAACATTCCAGTGCTGTCCAACGGCAACATCATGTGCGTCCAAGATCTTGACCGCTGTATGGAGGAAACCGGCGTAAACGGAATCATGACGGCCGAAGGGAATCTGTTCAATCCATTCCTGTTCGAAGGAGTCCATCCAACCGCCTGGAGCGTTGCTTACGAATATCTGGATATTGTCGAACAGTATCCAGCTCCGATTTCGTACATTCGGGGGCATCTTTTCAAGATCCTACATCACTTGTAATTTCTCTTACCTAATTTTAAACATTCCCAATAACCACACGTCAAACTTTCCAGAATGAATTTGAAACCGAACGCTCCGCTTCGGGAGCGAATGGCTCTCAGCCACAAAGTGGCTGAATTCCGCGCCATCGTCAAAGAGCTGGATGACAAGTACACCCCATTCCACGAAGGTCTCCAATGCTGGACCGGGGAGGAAGCTAACCTCCCACCGACGGAATTCTCCCTCGACCCAGACTATAATCTGTCCCTACCGCCTTGGCTTTGTCAACCGTACATCCGTGCCCCACCGGAGGTGCATCGGCAGAAACTCCAGGAAGCCACGCGGCTTGCATCCGATCCCAACCGCGAGAAGCGTCAGTTCTACGACCCGGAAGGAAACGAAATTTCCCGCAAGAAAATGAAGAAAATGAAACGTGTCCAGCGAAGACCGAACCGGGCCGGTCTCCTTCCGGGGGATCCAAATCGGGAACAGGGCAGAAGATTTGACGACATTTGCAAAAATGGAAAGATTGAATGTACTAATCCGATGGTAAGATTTTTATGACGACGAAATTTCTAATCACCCAACTAAAACGACAGACGCGTATTTTTTTTTTTTCAACAGGGCTTGAAATGTGGCCACCGGCTGTGTCGCATCTGCTGCAAAAATCATTGCTTCCACGCTGATCTGGATTGTGTTGGACATAAAATTTTCATCAAATCACGTCGAGACAAGGCGAAGATGCTCACCGAAAGGGAGAGGCAAGCCGCCGCCAAAGCTAATGAAGATAGAATGTCGCCGGTGCAGAACAATGGCCAGGCGGAAAAGATGGATGTTGAAAGCTGATGTTCAGGTTGACGGTAGGGTGTGTTTTTTTTTATTTTTTTTATGGATATAGTGTTGATGCAATCAACTGAAAAATATGATTAGAGAGTTGAATATGTTGACCGCAATTGTTAGGTGGGTGATTTATGCCGAAATTCCTTAAGTTTCCAAAACAGTAGAAACTGACGTGATTTTCAGTGTCGTCTTCTCTTATTACGCAAACAAACATGTAATCTTTCCACTACTAAATTCAGAAACTAATTGCGGAAATTCACGTTATTTCCACATAGATCAAAGTTCGAAGAAACAATCACATAGATGCACAACAGTCCCATTAACATATTAAATCAAGCAGAGTTTTGACTGTTATACTTTTACATGCACTTTTATTTGTCCAGAGCAATTTAAATTTTATGTTTCGGCGAAAGTCACCTGATATTTCGCGTGGAAATAATGTGTCGATTATTTGAGTGTTACTGTTCAAATTTAAAAGGCTCCAAACGCGTTAACTTTTTTGAAACAGGGGACCGATTACTAAGCAATTTATCTTTCATTTTTAGTGGATAGACCGGAGAAGGAACATGGGAATGGTCATTTCGACAAAGATTTTTCATTAGGGCCTAACTGACAAACGTAAACAATGGCTTCTAACATAGAATTCTCGTGACAAAAAGGCTACCCATGTAAGCCTCCAATTCCATTGGATAGGTTAACTCTTCCTCTTCGAAATGACCGTTTACGATTGGCAACTTGGCCCTAATGAAACATCTTTCTCGATTTGTAGTTTGATCTGCACTAAGATTAATTCCATGATTATATTGACAATTAAGTTATGGTCAAGATGACTATTGCATATAATGGTTACAAAAACCATTAAAATTGTCTTATTCACAACTTTTATGGTTACAAGGTCTATCCCGACGTTATAGTAAATCTCGAGTTCTTTTTCAAACAGATGTATTTGATTTTGTTAACAGAGAGGGGAAATGTAAATTTAACGTTTAAATCTGACTTCGCCTCTTTGTTAACAAAATCAGACACGTCTGTTTGAAAAAGTACTCGAGATTAATCAAAAAATGTTGAATCGACTGTTTTTAATTGTCATGTTGACCATGATCGATCGACCGGTTAAAAATCATTATAGTGTCATAATTATCCTTATCCTCAATAATGGTCAAATTTACTATCAAACCTTTCTTTGTGTGAGAGATTTTACCAGCAGGCAAATAAACTTAAGAATTTTATTAGGTTCAACTTATGAACGATGCTTTGGCTGACTTATTAATGGACTTTGTTTTATACGATGTTGTTCTTGTACGCCTTTAAGCTTTCCTGATTACAAGTGTCGATGTAAAGGTTGTACGGAACAAAAAACCCATGGCTGGATTTTGTACCTGGACGCTGGTGGGAGGGCCAATCTCATGTTAACGATTCATTAGAGATAGCTGATTTATGATAGATGTCGCTAGGTAATGTCATTGACCTTCACTCTAATGAACCATTCATGGGAGAGCCAAAGGTCCAGCCACACAAAGTAGTGATAATATCACACTCGCTCCTCTCTCTATTTAATAGCCGCGTCGTAGCACGCATCTACACAGGCACTAAATTTGAGTGTGATATCGGCGGGTTGGGCCGCAAATCACTAAAAATTTGTAGACGCCTGACATCAAGTAGTTAAGGGACACGACAGGAGGTGCAGTTTTCATTGGCGTGGCAATTCTTTCATTGTTGTTTATTTATTGCTTGTCATTAACTAAACACCAAACATACCTAAATTGCAATTCTAATTCTAATTTTAATATAAATTATAATTTAAATATATGCGGTATACGACAGCCGACTTTCGATTAATAGCAAATCATAGAGAGATGTTGCTTTGATATAGCAACGTGCAGCGTAAAAACAACATGAATTTACAGTGGCATCTCAAATAGCCTGGTCACATACGAACCTGGATACGAACTACAGGGAATCGCTCTCTCTATCTTTTCGGGACTTGATCACTTTCCCTTTTTTTTAAACTCTTTAAAAACAACTTTTTGAGCGTGTTAGTAGAACCATGGTGATTAGGAAACAAGGATAATTTTAAATTTACATTTCGTTTGATCACTTTTTAAAATAAAAAACAAAACATTGAAACACTTTTTTCAAATAATCACTAGTAAACGCGACCAGATTCCTTTAAATTCCACTGGAGAAGGCTTATCCTCTGACAGATAGGCCTATTTCGTCTGCGACTTACAGACTTTTTCAGTGTCAAGTACTCGACTTATGATTTTCTTTTTGTAGTATTTTTAACCGGTCCAAATCGCCCTACCTTAACCTCCTACCCTAATCTATCCTTGTTCCTTCCCATGGAGTTCATGTGGTCTGAATAGACTCCTTCACCATCGGCTTTGGACTGACTTGCGTTCTTATTGCCCCACCAAATGCTGCAAAATGAAAATGAAAATGAAATTTTTTTAAGACTAGACTAGTTTAAACAGCTGATTTTTTATCTGAGCTGAAACAAATCAGCATTTGTTTGAAAATCCACACTTCTTTCGACAAGTCTTGAAATAGCTTGTTTCGAATACTTTTTCCAACATTTCAATTTCACATAATCACTGTCACCACTACTATTATCTTCAACGTTAATAATAATGGTTTCATGATCGGTTACTTTCAAGTCAAAGTTCATAACAGCACAAACAGAATTCAAATTACAATACACATGGCCAATCAAAGTTTTACTGTGTCTGGAAATACGCGTATATTCATTAACCAATTGTTTTTAATTAAAGAAATCTGCAAATCGTTGCAAATGCTTCGAATTATTAATGTCACAATAACTTATATTAAAATCACCAGCAAGCACGTTCAGTTTACTAGAATCTACAAAAATATCGTACCAGTTTTCCAAAATTTCAATAAAACGCTAGTCACTAGAACTGGGAGAATGATACAATACACCATAATTACCAATCTGCATGCCACGAACAACTGCAATGCTTAAAAACCAAATGCCGTCACAAACTTCGTTCAATTGAAGCTTGAATTGAACTGATTCTTTAGCATAAAAAGCAACGCCGCCAGTGTGTCTAGAATATGATAAACAAGCAGCCACATTGTACCCCGGAATACTATATTGATCAAATGCTTGCATGTCAACTATATGCGTTTCTGATAAAAAGACTAAATATGGACGTTTTTCCTCTTCAACCTGACGCAATTCTACGTAGTTTGTAGACAGCCCGGCAATATTGAAGTGCAAAATATCGAATTTACTCACATTACTACTGATACTTGGTTGCTATTCATTGAAATGCAGGCTGTTTATTTTTCGTTGATATAATCGTTTAAAAATTTCACATTCATAACTAAACGCGCCGTGGTTTACGGCCAAGTTCGTTTTACGTTCGTTCTTCGTTTTATTTTACAATTGATACATTTCAAAACAGTTGATGTGCATTCAGATGTCGTGTGACTTTCACTACACTTAGAGCATGCTACATTATTTGTACAATCCATGCTCATGTGTCCAAATTCTCCACACTTGCAACATCTCGAAACTTGTACTCTTGTACTTCAGGAACAACATGACACAAATCAAATTTAATATTAATATGTTTCGCGGTCAATAAACAATTATAGGTGTTTTTATCAACTTCAATTTCCGTATTAAACTGCCCGCATAATGAAAAACAATTTGCTATATAGTCAAAACTATATTTCGAATGTAAAGGGCGATACGGTCAAAATTTGGTCAATATCAACTTGACGTATTTCTTTCAATTTTGCATTTAAAAAACCTGAACACCCCTCATTTTGAAGGTGTGTGTGTGTAGAATGTTGCTCCTATTTTGATTTTGGAATTCACTCTTCAGTTGTCAAAATGCCGTCCAAGCAAGCAGAGCAGCGTATCAAAATTTTGCTCGCGCATCGCGAAAATCCGAGCTACTCGCACGCAAAGTTGGCAAAATCGCTAAAAGTTGCCAAATCAACCGTTACAAATGTAATTAAAGTGTTTGGGGAACGTTTGTCGACAGCCAGGAAGTCTGGATCGGGGGGAAATCGAAAACCGGAAGCCGCTGAGACGACAAAGAGAGTTGCCGGTAGTTTCAAGCGAAACCCTAACCTATCTCTCCGAGATGCCGCAAATAAGCTGGGTGTATCGTCTACAACCGTGCATCGAGCCAAAAAACGAGCCGGACTATCGACTTACAAGAAGGTAGTGACTCCAAATCGCGATGATAAACAAAATACGACGGCCAAAGCGCGATCCCGGAGGCTGTACACGACGATGCTGACGAAGTTTGACTGCGTGGTAATGGACGACGAAACCTACGTCAAAGGCGACTACAAGCAGCTTCCGGGACAGGAGTTTTATACGGCAAAAAGAAGGGGAAAGGTAGCAGATATTTTCAAGCACACGAAACTGTCAAAGTTCGCAAAGAAATATCTGGTTTGGCAAGCCATCTGTACCTGTGGCTTGAAAAGCAGCATTTTCATAGCTTCCGGGACTGTCAACCAAGAAATTTACGTGAAAGAGTGTTTGAATAAACGTCTGCTGCCTTTCCTGAAGAAACACGGTTGTTCCGTACTGTTTTGGCCGGATTTGGCATCTTGCCATTACGGTAAAAAGGCCATGGAGTGGTACGCCGCCAACAACGTGCAGGTGGTTCCCAAGGACAAGAACCCTCCCAACACGCCAGAGCTCCGCCCAATTGAGAAATACTGGGCTATTGTCAAGCGGAACCTAAAGAAGACCAAAAAAAACTGCTAAGGACGAGCAGCAGCTCAAGGCAAACTGGCTTTCTGCGGCGAAGAAGGTGGACAAGGTGGCTGTACAAAATCTGATGGCAGGGATCAAGCGTAAGGCCCGGCAATTCGGATTTGGAAAAGCGGAAGCCTAACTGAATATTTTTCCTGAATTTTATACTAATTGAACTTGAAAAAGAAATTTAATTTGATTTTTTAAATAAACGATTTCACCGATTTACACGCGTTTTCCCTTGACCAAATTTTGACCGTATCACCCTTTAAGATAGATATATTAGCACATTTTGGGTTATTCTTATCGAATTGTTTAATTAAATTTTCACCATACATCCTCTACATTAACACTTATTGTTAATGTTTGACATATTGTCAATGAAAGGTTTTTCATTGTTTGCACTCGGTCTGGATTATATACCAACTTTTTGGCATATAGTACAGCAAAAGTTTTGTTCGTGAAAATTGCCATTTTTTTATGGCAACCTAACTTAACCGCCTATTCATCATATTGTTATTTTGGCCTTTTACCATCTGACATATTGTTAAAACTATATAGGCAATTGTTAGTTTATAGTTGACAAATATAACGTTAAATGTCGTAACAATAACGGAAACGGTCAACAATAAGGGAAATGGTTTGTGATTATGCGGATTATTGTACTTGAAGCGTGAATTTTCATACATTCTTATTACTTTAACTTCATTAATCGCGATATCTTCATTTTGATTTTTTAAAAGCCGAATGAAATCATCGGAGGAAAACTTCTCACTCATGCCCATCACTTCAAGTCTTGGCACCGATGAGGGAACAATAGCGTTATAGTTTTCACCCAAATCGCTTATAATGCCATCTTTCACAACATTAACGTTACATCCTGCTGCACACTCAGCAAAAATAGAGCCATCTTTCCCATTTATAAAGCTACGGATCTTGTGTGTTTTTGGATCCAGTTTACTATTCAAAAACTTGCGAGTATCATCGCTGTTCTGATTGGACTCTTTCGGTTTGATCACAATGACCGGACGAGCCTCGAGTAACTTTTTTGAGATCAGTATCTGTTCCGTCTACGCCGAAAGTATCATCATGCAAGACTGAAGCACCAACACGAACGACGCCAACCAACCACCTCTACTACCATCCATAAGCCTGTCCACCAATCAGCAACCGACACATCACAGCGCACTGAGAGCTCCATCTATATAAGCGGCACGGATTAGCGTGCACAGTACCTAGGGTAATAAGAGCGCTTGCCGCGAAACTGCAGCGAAGCCTGAATGTTCTGTCAGAATACTTCACTGAATGGAAGATTTGTATCAACGCAGCGAAAACCCAGGTCATCCTGTTTCCACATTCTAATTCTCCCAGACTTGTCCCGCCTGAGAATTGTAAAATAAGCCTGAACAACACAACGGTGGAATGGACCAAATCAGCTGTCTATCTTGGTGTCACTCTAGACAGCAAGCTTATTTTCAGGGATCAGGTTGACAAAACTGTCACAAAATGTAATACTCTGTTGAAACTACTGTACCCATTGATCAACAGAAGGTCTACATTATCCCTTAAAAATAAGCTTGCTGTCTACAAGCAAATTATACTTCCGGTCATCGAGTATGCAATGCCAATCTGGGAGAGTTGTGCAAAAACACATCACCTGAAACTTCAGAGAGTACAAAACAAGTTCCTCAGGATGATAATGAACACCCCTCCGAGGACAAGAACATCTGAGGTCCACCGTCTGGCCGAGATAAAAATGCTCGACGATCGTTTTAGTGAGTCTATCAATCGGTACAGGGCACGCTGCCTAACATCGGATCACCAGATCATTCGGAATCTGGTTCCCCACCCCTAGGATTTTCAAATTGTAGTTTTAGTTGTAGATTAGGTAGGTTATCAAATTTTAACAAACAATGCCCCAAAGGGCTGAACTGGAAAACAAAAATAATTAGAACACAACACACACGTAACACATAAAACACATAAAAGATTAAACAAAGCTGAAGAGCCAATGGGCTGAAACACTAAAATGTTAAATTAGTATATAAGAAAAAACAATGAAAATAAAGATCAATTTTACTACTATTTTACGTCACAGTAC
>JASCZW010018052.1:0-16106 GCA_034211315.2 Aedes japonicus
CGCATCTCGAAATTACGGAGCATGGAACTTGAGAGTAAAAAAAATTAATTGTGCACAAACAACTTGAGAATCCTTCGTGGTCTGCCTCAAAAATAGCATAAGTGAAAAAAACCAAAACCAACGATGTGTCTGATCAACTGATACCATGATACTCGGAGTGTGGATTGAGCACAGCGCATCTATCATAAAAGTTGCACTAGGGATAAAGAGCTGACGAGAAAGGTGTTGAGGTATGTAAAAGGCAACCCAGGTGTCTTCAAAAATGGAAAAATGGATTATAAACGACGGACGAAAATTTTACCTAGTAACTGGACGTGGGGATGCCCCTTCCAGGTGTACATTTGTTTTGGCTGATAAGTTTACTCGGCAACTAATGATTTGGCAAGGAATCTGCAGTTATGACCTTAAAACCAAGGTTTTCATCACATCTCACACAATGACGTCGAAGATTTATATTAGAGAGTGTCTGAAAAAGCCGATTTTACCATTCATTCGACAACACAAGACCAACGTTATGTTTTGGCCGGATCGAGCTAACTGCCACTACTCTAAGAAGGTACTAGAATGGTATGCTGCAAAGAATGTTAATTTCGTCGTCAAAGAGATTAATCCTCCAAATTGCCCTGAGTTCAGACCGATCGAAAAATATTGGGCAATTGTCAAGCGAAAACTTCGAGGATGCGGTAAAGAAGTGACAAATACACAACAAATGCGTTTAAAGTGGAATAAGTTCGTCGGTACAGTGTCACCAGCGACTCATGCAGATCATGATGGCAGCGATCACAAGTAAAGTGCGACAGTTCGTTAGAAACGGTGAAATGTAATAACTTGTTATATATATTTGTAGAAGCAGATGTTCGCTCATCACCATGAGGCACCAAGAGTGGACCAGTAATGTTATTGCTAGAATGAAAGATATGAAGAGAAAGTGTTGAAAGTTCCGTCAGTGTACGGCAGGTTGGAAATCGAACAGATGTTTGAAAATTCGGCGAAAGGGCATGAGTACAGTGGTACTTGAACCAACGACGTCATCTTTTGCCTAACATCCCACTGCGGGGTAGGTCGAGGCACGGACAAATCCGTCACCTCAACAGGCAAAAGATGACGTTTGGAAGGCGCTCATGTACCACTGATGGCTTTGTGATAGTTATTCTAGCACCATGATGAGCGACCATCTCCTTCTACACCATAATCGTTACTCCACGCACGGAGAATACATAACATAACAATTAAAGTATGTTGTTATATATCGTTTGAATAAATGTGTGTTGTTTAATTCTTGAGTTATGATCACTTGAATGCGTCAAAATTTACTTCGAAACGGGCGTTAGAGCCGTACATCAGTTACAATGACATAATTTTACATACCTACAGATTCTATTTAGCAGGTTCATTCCTGATATGAATATGTGGCTTGCTTTTGTCAGTAGCAAAAATATTATAAACATTACTGGGTAGACGAGTGACGAGGTCAAAGTACACCCAATGATCTATACCATGAACATTTAGTTTGACGTCATCGCGGGTAGCTGTTATAGGTAAAACCACTTATGAAACATTTCGTAATGTCCAGTAAAAGTACCCAATATAGATAGTAAGGTATTAGTGTTCAAAGTGCAATCATGTTCATCTACTGTTGATCAAAACCCGCAGAATCACAAAATTTCTTATGAAATTGACGTGGAATCCGCCAATGAAATCAATAATGTTGAAGTAATCTCCTATAACTTTCAAATTATTAGTCCAATCGTGTGAAAGTCCAAGAAAATTGTGTTGGAATAGCCATGTTTGTTGAAACTGTACAATAACTTATGAAAAGAGTGTTTTTCTAGAGTTTTTAGCCACTCATGGCAGGCCATCTGTACCTGTGATTTGAAGAGCAACGTTTACATTGCGGCCGGAACCATCGACCAGGAAATTTATCTGAGCGAGTGCCTAAAAAACGTCTACTGCCTTTCCTGAAGCGACACAATTGTTCCGTTCTATTTTGGCCGGATTAGGCATCTTGCCACTACGGCAAAAAGGCCATGGAGTGGAATGCTGCCAACAACGTTCAAGTGGTGCCCAAAGAAAAGAACCCTCCCAACACGCCAGAGCTCCACCCAATCGAACAATATTGGGCCATCGTCAAGCGGAACCTTAAGAAGACTCAAAAAGCTGTTGTGAACGTGAAACTGTTCAAGGGAAACTGGCTTTCTGCGGCGAATAAAGTGGACAAGGAGACTGTACAAAATCTTACTGCAGGTGTTAAACGAAAGACCCGACAATTCGCACTCGATAAAAAGGATGCTTAGCTGAATATTGGTTGAAGAAGTCGTAATTAATTTGGGCAATGATGATGGTGATGCCTACTGCTTTTTCTTTTTCTTTTTGTCAACAAATCTTTCAAGCCATTTTCGGTAATGAATCATGACTTTCCATTTTCCTGTGCATGTTCAGTGAATAGAATTGTGTTTTCTCACTTTTTAAAGTACGTTATATTAAACAAAACACTATGAATTCACTTGAATCTGGTAGTTTTCATAAATTTGGTTCACTAAATCAATACACCAACACAAACTCACCATTTGCTTCTCAAACTAACGCTACTACAAGGACCCATCACTTGATTTTTTCATAAGTTATTCGGGTTGATTTCCACATTTTCACAGCTTTTAAAGGGATTCACAGCTCTCGTGCTGGATTTTTCTTCGTAAGAAAATTTACTTTTTATTCTTTCAAGCACTTTTAAATGAGAAAATTGCTTTCGAAATTTCCAAACCAGAAACAAGCCAGGTCACTGTATTGCCAATGTAGCAGCAGAACAGCGCAACTCGTAAAATCACTCGCGCCCCAAGTAAAAATTCACAATCCATTTGAGCGCAATGTAACTTCGAGATTCTCAACAATATAAGCCATACATTCGACAGCACACACACTATGCTTCAAGCGAGCCAAAGAATCATCGATCATCGACAGTTGCCAGATTAACATCTTGATATTTTTAACTGAGGGGTTTTGGCATGTTCAAAAACTGAGATAGATCTGTGCAAAACATGTTGTGTCAGATGTTGTTCGATGCCTTATGATATATTTATTGAGTTGGAAGCAAAATATTTTCCTGTAACACGGCTCATTAAGCGGCGCACACCTTCTTCGTCCATCGTTTTAGCTATCTTATTCCACCAGGTCTTCATCTGATTGATGTCTTTGACAACCTTTCCCTTTGCCTTGAGTCTCCTCTTCATGATTGCCCAGTATTTCTCAATAGGGCGGAACTGGGGGCAGTTGGGTGGGTTAAGGTTTTTCGGAACAACCTGGACCCCTTTTTCTGCATACCATTCGTGAACGTCTTTGCTGTAATGACAGCTTGCCAAATCTGGCCAACACATTACGGGATGGTCGTGGCATCGAATGAACGGCAAAATTCGTTTTTGGAGACCCTCTTTTTGGTATAGTTTCGACGTCATTGTCTTATTTGTAATGAAAACTTTCTTTTTTTTTGCCACAGCTGCAAATGCCCTGCCAAATTATGAATTTTCGTGCAAATTTGTCGGCAAAAACTTTTTTTAAATTTGGCTGGAACATAACCCCGAGCCGTCGCCAAGTAAAATTTTTTAACCTGGGATTTTTCCCGAAGTCAGCCTTGACATAGGTTTCATCGTCCATCAGAAGACACCCGTCGAACTTGGTCAGCACCTGGTCGTATAGCTTCCGAGCACGGAGTTTGGCCACACTATTCTGTTTTATGGTCCGATTTGGCTGTTTGCTAGCTCGATACGACTTGATTCCTTCCCGGAGTCGAGTTCTCCTCACGGTACTATGGGCAGCACCGAATTTTCTGGCCAAATCACGGTCCGACAGATTGGGATTCCTCTTAATCGTCTTCAAAATCTTACCGGGCAGTTTCCGGTGGACAGTTCCACTCCGACGATTGGCTTGAGGCTTCCAAATCGTCGTCAATGTTTCCTTATACCGTTTGATAACGCACCATACGGTATTTCTGGGCAATTTCAGCTGTTTAGCTAGCCTAGATGCAGACCACAATGGATTTTCCAAATAACTGTGCACAATTTTTTCCCTTCTTTCGGCTTCCATGTTGATTGTTTACAAAGTACATTCGATTTGCGGAATGTCAAAAATACATACGTGAAGCTGACAAAATTCCCGACACGTGGGCGCCAAGAACTTCCAAATCCGTCCACCAGGAGCGCCACAATATGAGCAAAAGTTTGTTCCAATTCTAAATGAAGCAAGCCTTAGCTATGTAACATAATCTACCATGAGCAACAATTTTTAAAGAAATAAATTTCTTCCCTGAGTAGGCAACTATGCTCGTAAGCTGATATTTTCGTTCCGCCCAGTTTCCTCCTATCGATTTGTTTACAGCTTCCAGCATTATGAAGGATAGAGCTGGCATAACAAATATATGGCCCCGTTTGCTGGGTGTGGTCCTGGAGCTTTACTCAACAAGTTTGTTGCTGATTGCGAACAAATAAAACTAACACAAGAAAAAATCATGCTGTCCGGACTGCTGCAGAAAGGCACCCACATCGACGTTCTAGGATAGAGATTACGGAGAAGTAGTACTGGCTATGAACGAAATGATTTTTGATTGTGATAATTTCATACCTGCAAAGATTCGAAGCTATTCTGTAAGAATTATTTCAAAATATTCGTGCTGGTTCAAACCCTTTGATCCATACTTTAATTATTTATTCTAGCTTTCCGAAGAATCTAGGAGAAAAATTAAGACGATGCTAACAACGGCAGAGATGGAAGAGTTTGCCAAAAGGAGCATACTCTCAAGGTTCACCGCTGATGTGATTGGTTCTACAGACAAGACGTTGAAAAAAAATTGATTTACTTACGACCACAACATGTAACCACATCCGACAGGACAAACATATTGTCGGAACACTTCTAAAGTACGTAAAAAATGTAACCGGATACGATTTTAAGTTAACGAATATTTTCATTGGCCAATGTCATAATTTCCTTTGTTGTATACTCGATGGTTTGTATAATGGACTACTGTAATCCATGTTAAATTTTATTATTGAATTAATCTTTCAGCATATGTGACATGAAAACCCATTTATCAAAAAGCGACACGCAAGCAATTTCACCTCGTGAGTTATTAAAATAAATAGATATTGCAGGAAATTTCAATACTTCCCACGAAAACACATGTCTCAAATACGGATACATGTGTAGTGGTAAGCTTAAGAATATATTTTGATTTTCTTTTTCTTACACATATGTTCAAATAGATTTACCAATACAAGGACAATTCAATCATTGATTTCGAAAAATATGTTTTCAACCTTAAGTGACCCGATTGTTCTACGTTAGTAGCTCTCATAGGGTCGTTTCTCATCATTAAGCACGTGACATCATCATCAACGATTGCTGGCAGATTTTGATCATATCCCTTTATGATTACTTGAAAGCTGAACGCAAACACCGATAACGTGACAACGACTTGACTCCGATGTGGCCGCAGCTTCTCCTTGTGAGTGCATCCTAAAATCAGCTCTTAAGTTTAACTTGTACCGATACTTTAAGTTCACCTTGTTTTCTCAATGCAAACTAATATCACACTTTGTGAGTAGACCTAACAGCATCCTTACTGTTGATTTAAATCGGTTCAATACGAATGCGGCTTTTTGTACTATTGGTATACACCGATTCAAATCGGAAAACGGTCTAATGTATAAATAATTTACTAGATGTTACGTGAAGTCAGTGTATCGTTTACTAAAAGTAACTATGCTGCCGAACCAAGTCTTTTATCCCGTCAAAGTGCAGAGGTGTTCTCGGTTTCCAAGAAAGCGAGTATCACGTCAACAAATGACTACTCTTTCTTTATTTGACCTGCATTCGGGATGGGTCGACACCGGTTTTGCCTTGGTCTTGGATCAACAGTTTTTACACATTGAGGATATGTGTTAGTTCCAAGCATCCTTTGTTGATTCTCTGTGTAATCAAATCTGAGCTAGCAATAACGGAGTTTTCCTTAGTTAAAAATGAGAACATGTCGTGTGATGAAGGAATTGGAATTTGAGTAAAAAATCATTATTTTCGATGTTATGGAAAATTTACATGCTTTTTTTTCTCAGTGTACATTGTAGCCAATAATCAAAGTATTAAACACTTCAATTATTGGCTAACTTAAAATTCAAAGTGAAAAATGTGTTCGACATATTTTTGGATGCTTCAAATATTTTTCGATTTGTCAAAAATTTAGTATTATTTGCAGTTTCTACCCATCAACATTAGGACGTCAAAACTCGTTAGATCAGAAAACCCATATTACTTATTCGAAGATTTCTTTTAATTACACCCTATGTCACTTGACTGACAGCCCTCAAACTAATTCCATTATCCCGGCTTGGACAGGAACCACCAGCTATTGGAAGAATACAAACTCTCACTAAGGGTAAAACAGCAACAACCCAAAGAAAAAACTCTACATACTGTTTCAGCTCAATGGAAAATATGAGCATTCCGAACCTAAATGCTTCTGCTCATCCTTTACATGACAAACATTGCCTCTGTGCCGAAGCCATATACAAATTTAGATATGAATAAGATCCAACCAGTTTGACTGCAAGTTAAATCTCACTCACGAGAGCGCGTAAAACGCACCCAAAAAGAAAGAACTGGTTTAATGAACTCGACCGCGTCAACCCATCCGCCAAACCTACCACTGAAGAGAGCGGGGTGTGCGGAAGGGAGGGTACCAATAAACGGAATAATTCCGCGAACAGCGCGCGGCGGTTAAGGTCAAAACATGTGCGAAATGTGTACGTGAGAGCAGCACAACTCCTCTTTCTTGCTATAACTCAATCCCGTTTTCTCCATGCCTCCGCATCCCCGCCTAAAATCAACACGTGCAGGATTTAATTTTCCGTTAACCGTTCCACGCGCGCACATTATTCATCGCAATGGACAGGAATGACCTTGAACTTGCCGCCATCTTCAGTGTAGTCGGGAAGTTACAGTGGACGGTAGACCGCGTCCATTCATACGGCGACCGGGTGGATGCGAGGGTGGGGGGGCGGTATCGAAGTGGAATGATTGATAATAATTGACACGATAAACCCCCCTTCGCTTTTCCAGTGAAATTCCTTTTTTTTTTGCTGTTCGACGTGAACTGAACTGCGGCTACTCAAACTAGTTCAGTTTCAAGTTCAATGTACTCTTGTGCCTCCTCTCTCTCCGGCGAATCCATTCAACTCGAGCACAACACTGCTGGCTGTATGGCAAATTTCCATTCCAAAGCAACCCACTGCTAACTGGCAACGGTGTAGTGGTGGCTAGTTATGGTTGTGTTGCGGCGACGATTCCAACTTTCAGTGCCGTTCCCTCCATCGTGTCTGCATCGAATGGTTGCGTAGTCGATCGCTGATCGTCATCGGCGCCCATGGCACACACAGGCAAATGAATCCCTCTGCGTAGGTCGTTGCTTCATCGCGTTCGAGGGTGCTACACGGGGGAATTCCCACCTTCTGTCTGTACGTTGCTTGCGGGGGAACGAGTGGTGGTTTGGACGGTTTTCGTTTTCTCTGATTTCCCAACCGGATCGGCGGGCCGGGTGATAACGGAAAGTTCAGCACACGCAGTAGCGACCGGTTGGTTACGTGAGTGCGTTAGCGATGCTGGTGGAAGGTCGTAGAGCGCAGCACCAGTCAAACCTGTGGAAGACGATTTCAATGCAGTTGGGTGACCTCGTTAGTCTATTCTTTCGGTGGAACGAATCACATGTCGGTGACATGTTATTGATCATTACCGAATTACTTCCCGGCTGTCTAGCAATCAGCGATCGAGCTTGGGCTTGACGGCGGCAACCGCCAAGTCGCATTCGGGATATTTATATATGCTTGCTATTATTATTTATAGATAAGAAGTGAGTGCCATAGGGTGGGGATTTTGTTCGGCGGAGGCACCGATTTTCGACGAATCAAGCGGTGTCTCAATTAGCTTAACATCAACGTTCTATTGTACTTAGACGGACGAAAATTAGATCCCGACCCGATGAGATAGTAGCGCCGCGACGGGTTTGTAGCAAAACAAATACTACACTGCGGTTGATCATGACGAACAAGCGATTTATGACCACGATGCAGCCATGATAGCACATGAAATGTGCAGTACTGTCGTTTATAGCACTTCGGTTGCGCACACCTCCCGGATGCAATGCAGATATCGAGAAATCGTAACCGTTCTTGGACTTAGTTCTGGACAGGAGTTGCAGTGACGAGAGGTATAGCAGACAGGGCGTTCCAGAACATGAATCGATTAACTTTAATCGGCTTAGCTTGCATTTGGCTTGTTGGATATCCAGAAAGTGATTGCTTGGAGAGTTCAAACATGTCTGTCGTGGTGGTTGTCATGATTTAAAGCACACAATTTGGCGACACCAATTTGTACCACAATATTTTTGAGATTGCAAACGGTCATGCAGATTAGATAGTTTCGAGATTCGAGCAGTTATGCCCATCGCTAACGATAAATTTTTAGGTCGTACATCTTCCAAATAATCGTCAATCTCAAATAACTTGTATTCTGATGATTAATCGTGGAGAATTTTCCATGATATTCGCTGTTTTTCAACACATCCTCAACCTTGTATTCGGATAAAATCGGTTGCTGGCAGAGTCTGATACCCGTTTTATACCCACGATGGAACACCAGTCAATCCAACAAGTATTTCCGATTATAACGTAGAATCGTAAGCGTCTACATTCGTGAGTTTTTCTCTATTGTCTGAACAATGGTTCAGGGTCGCTGAAAAGTTTCTTCTGAACAGACTTAACTTATGCTAGTCCAACGTCCCATTCGGATCGCATCTGTGTCACAATATGATGCCAAGAAACTCGGTTGAGGGCAGTACGTCTCAGAATTCTCATTTGTCCTACATTTCCATGATCTTGCTCCACTTGGTCTAACAATAAGCGACTCCGCGCCTGGTTCCGCACGGATTCGAAACAGTCGTCATTTGTGTGGGATTGGGTTCGGCATTACTAAAGTTTCGCACCCTTAAGCGACCATCAGGATACTGTGTTCGCAGAACAGCTGCCATTGTGTCTTCCATATGCACGTCGTTCGAAATTTCTAGGTTGAAGTCTTCCAAGTAGTATCCTCCTACAAATATCCACGTCTAATGCCCGTTAAGAACAACCGTTCTTATCAGCGTCTTGTACATAGTATACTTAGTACAGACGTTGTACTTCTTTCAGGGTCTTGAGGAATCTATAGTAAATACGATCTTCCAGCAATAATGTGTCTCTGAATTTCTTCTGCTGCATCTCCCTCGATTTTCACAGTTCAGCCGATGAAATCTCTATCACACTCAGTTTCTCCTGCCAACTGAATTTTCGAAAAATTCAACTTTAATTCAACCTGTTTTTGATCGTTTAAGCTTGGTGTAGCCAGCGCCTGAAACCTTTTTCGACAATATCCTCTTCCCAGTGAAACAGATGAACTGACTGGATTTACTAGATTTAACTAGATAGATTTACTCCAGGTCATTTGCGTGTTTCAAATAAGTCCGATACCGCACTCTTAAACAACGTTGTAGTCCTCATCGATCGTATCCGTCTTGATCAATCTACAGGGTGTCTCACAATTGGTGTCACTAAAACAAAATAGGAATTCAGTAAAGCAAATCAACCAAATCAAATTGTTTATTTTTCATTTGAAAGATAAATGTTACAGAATCACACCATATTAATTCAAATCACATCTCTCACCATATTCGTTGAAAACATTGCGCAAACGCTATCTAAACCTTTCGCAACTGACACGTAAACATCAACCAAATTTTTCTTGAACCAGTCTAAAGTCACATAATGGAAAATATCCCTCAGAAATTCCCTTAATTTTCATGTGATTCAGGAATGAACTGTGTATGATTATTCAAGTAGAATTTCTTTTCCTATGTGATATTCATGTAAAAATCAATTACTTGAGAATTGGAAAATTATTACACGTGCTTCCAGTAGAAGCTAAGTGAAATATTTTTTCAGTGTAGAACCCCAAACAAAGTAGTCAAGTTGGTTGAGATCCGGTGAAGATGCAGGTCATTCTTCAGTTATTTTTTTCAAGTTACTTGATTATTTATGAGACTCAAGTGCCATAGGCATAACGGAGCCGAGTTTATTTTTCATTTTTACAACGACAATAACTTACTAACTAGGTTAGTTTTGGAAAGCCGAAAAACTCGCGGCTTGGTCGAGGTTAGGGATTACAATGTTTCACAGAGAGCAAATAGAATACTTCTAATACTTCCATTATAGTGATTCGATCATATCCCCGATCTCATTGGATAAATTATCCATCGAAAGATATGATCGAATCCAGAAGAGGTCATTTTGAACACAGTTTATTTAGAGGAGGTTTTACAAATGCAAGGATCATGCTGGTGAGGTTTCTCGTTGTTGGATGAGACCTCGAAAATGGTGAAGAAAAATTCCACAATCCAAGAAAGTGACAGTTTTCCGGAGTCTCCGACTTTCTCAGGCCGAGATTCCGGCTGTCTTGGTAGTTCGCGTTCTGGTCAAAAATCTCGGACAACTACTGGCGTTTTGGATGTTCCCGGAAGTGGCGGAAAGCCACCAGGCACTTCTTGAATTGCAGGGTGGCCACTAAGCTGATGCAAAATTCGAAATATTCTGCTCCCTAAGCAATCGACGCCAATTTGGGTCCTGATGGTTCCCAAAATTTTAATACATTTGGTTTTGATTTGGTTTACACGCTATTCAAAGTTTGTATGGGAATTATATAGAAGAATCTCAAACTTACATTTCAGATCCCTAACATCTTGATATTATGCTCTAAAACCAAATCTTTTAAATATTCATATAGTGTAAGTTGCCAACTATTAAAATGCCGAAGATACCTGACATGTAAATTTTATACAAAAATAGTTATTCAACAAATATTATAATAAGAACTAAAAATATGTAATGTATATAAAATATATAAATATAAAATATATAAAATATTTTTAATAATATAAATAAAATAAAATACATAAAATATATGAATATAAAAGATAAAAAACATATAAATAATAAGAAAACAAAAATAAGAATAAAACATCATACCTAAAGTGTGTATTTTATGTTTTTTGAATAACTATTTTTATATAAAATTTACATGTCAGGTATTTTCAGCATTTTGATAGTTGACAACTTACACAATATGAATGTATATAAGATTTGGCTTAAGGACATAATATCAAGATGTTAGGGATCTGGAAATGTAAGTTTGAGATTCTTCATACTAATTCCCATACAAACTTTGAATAGCGTGTGCAAAGCCAAATCAAAACCAAATGTGTTAAAATTTTTTGGGGACTATCAGGACCCAAAATGGCGTCGATTAAGCTTAGGGGAGCAAATATTTCAAATTTTGCATCAGCCTAGTGGCCACACAATCTTAATATAAAAATTCCCGCATTTTTCCCGAATTTTTCCCGCATTTTTGCCTTATTTTCCCGACTGTTAAGATGAGGTAATATAAATTACTCGTTGCTAAATCTCTAAGCTCGCAAACTTTTTCCAGTTTGATTTACCACCAGACAGAGCTCGAAAAAATTGACACCCGTCGTGAACTATGAGTAAAAAAAATATTCAGTGTGTACAATTTTCGCTCTCTTCATTTCGTTCTATCAGTTACGCAATATATTCGTGTTTACTTATTTTGCTATGCTCAGTCATTCCGTTGTCCTTGTGTTCCACACAACTCATTCACACCACAGCAAAGCACACGGCTATTCGAGCCTCAAGAGATTTTGGTTGCTTGACTGAATGTTCTGGTAACCAGTCATTCATTTTCGCGTTCGTGAGTGTTTTTTTTCCGCAGGATTTCAAGTATTCCCGAACATGGCTGAAAGCAAAGGAAGCTAAAGGCCAAATGGCCGAAATCGCTACAGAATTTGTGAGGCATTTGTTCGAGAAATTTGCAGGATCAATTCGAGAAGTTTTAGTTTTTTCCACTTCATCGATTCTCCAAATGAATGACTGTTCTTTCGTCTTCACGGTACAACGTTGAAATTGAATGAGTTGTTTGCACTTGCGTACATTCACCGCTTTCTGGCACGAATGAATGGTCAAAGTAAAGCAACACAAAACAAGTTGACTCATCTTGCGCAAGAGATTCATGAAGGCACATTTGTGTTTACTTCATGTTCGCTAGGAACAGTGCGTGATGACTAATATTTTGACTCAGATAGGGTGCTATTTGAGAATTGAATATGATATTTTCAAGCTCTGCCACCAGACATTTTCCATTTATTTAATATACACCTTTTTATGCGACAGGATGAGCCAATTTTCAACAAATTTTGTCAAATTTGGTAGCTCCTTCTTGGTTCTAGCCAAAATTTGTACAAACCATTTTCTATTCTCTGGAATCCGGCAAACAACGTCAGACGGCATTGAGCACAGCTGCCCAAATTCTTCTTCCACCATGTGTTAACACCCTTACAAGCGCAATTCGCCAAACTTCAAACAGATTCGCCACCACATGAAAGATAAGTTCATTTCTGGCCTCACCTGTTACAGCCGTGTAGCCAGATCTTCATAGGGCATCTTCAACGGTGGTTCAAATCGTGGTTTGGATTTAATTGTTTAGACCAAACGCAAAAACATCGCTGCTTCGCTGGTTTTTGTAAATTATGTTTTATACCGGATCTATTTTGCATCATTTCAGAAATTATATAAGCTTCTAAGTTTCTTACTGAACGCACTCTTTAAAAATTTAATTTAATAAACTTCGGAATATCTATGAAAATTGGGTGAAAATATCTATAATGTACATGCCAGAAGTTGATTAAACTTCTCGGCAGTTGAATAAAATAATTGGAAGTTTTCAGATAATCATGACGTTTGCTCGCTGTCTTTCGAGAAGAGAAATGGTGGAACTTTAGAGAAGTTCATTGAATTGCTGAAAAATTATTAACGTTTCTGGAAACTTGGATGAACTTCCAAAGAGCTTGCTGATCATCCATGGAATGGGAACAACTTTCTGGAAATGACGGGAACTTAGAAAATCAGATTTCGCTTCCCAAAAGTTGTTTTAACTTCCAGCGGGTACGTATTCTGTGATACAAAGCAGAATATCACAGATATTTAAATAACTTACGAGAAATTGAAAAAAAAATCTTGGAAGCCGTGGAATTTTTGTGGAATAGTTAGCATTACCGAGATGTTGTTAAACCGTGCAAGAACGTTTTCTGATCTCCAAGATTGTGAATAGGTTTATGAAATTGATTAAAAAGTAGTTGGTTTCTTTATTCTCGTTTTGGTTGGGTTCGAAAAATTATCGAGTAGTAAGAAGTTTAAGTTCTTCTTAAAACTTAAATACCCTGAACTTTTGGGAAGTTTTCGGAACGATTGAAAAGTTTCTCGATCACCTGGAAAAATCCCTGAAGTTCTAAGAAGCTCCCCAAACTTATGGAAAAATCCTTTGAATGTTTCCTAAACTTTTCGAGTGCTCAAATAATCCAGTTTGCTGTTTATCTGGGACGTTTTCTGAAATTCTGGAAAGTTCCTCGATCTTCGGGGAAGTTTTCTGAAATTCTTGGAAGATCGCAGGACTACTGAGAAATTTCGTGAATTGTTGGATC
Source organism: Aedes japonicus (assembly GCA_034211315.2). NCBI lineage: Eukaryota > Metazoa > Arthropoda > Insecta > Diptera > Culicidae > Aedes > Aedes japonicus. The sequence goes on from JASCZW010018052.1 coordinate 13,619, forward strand.
CCCTGAGCATCCGGGAGTTTTTTCGAGCTTCTGGAAAGTTCCCTGAACTTCTGGAAAATTTTCTGAATTTCTGGGACGTTCTCTGAACGTCTGAGATGTTTGCTGACCTTTTGGAAAGTTTCCTGATCTTTGGGGGAGTTCCATGATCTTTGTGAGCATTTCCTGAAGTTCTGAGAAGTTTTTTGAATTCATGAGAAACCCTGAACTTCAAGGAAGTTTATTGAACTCCTACATGTTCGCTGAACTTCTAAGAAGTTCTGTATATGTCCAGCAAGTTTCATGAAATTCTAAGAAGATCACTAAACCTCTAGGAAAATCCGCAAACTGTTGAAAAGCTTCATGAATTTCTTGACTGTTCTCTATTGGGAGTTCTCTAATTTTCTGGAAAGTTCCTTGAATTTTTGGGTAAGTTCCCTGAACATCTTGAGCAGTTTTATGAACTTCTAAAAAATACCCAAAATAATCTGATGTTTTCTACACTTCTGGAAGCCCCCTGAATTTCTGGATAGTTACCTGAACTTCTGTGAAGAACCCTTTACTTTTGGAAACTTCCCTGAACTCGTGGTAAGCTCCTTGAATTTGTGGATAATTCCCTGAATTTCTAGGAAACAATCTGAATTTCATGAAAGTTGTCTGAACTTCTAGGAAGAGCCCTTAATTTCTGGAAAGCTCCCCGATTTTCTGGAAAGTTCCCTGATTTTATGGTATGTTCCTTTGACCTCAGGGAGAATAGCTAAACCTCGGGAAAGTCTAAGTCAAATCTAAAAAGTATACCGAGCTTCTGATAAGTTCCCTGAGTTTCTTAGTGCACTGAATTTACAAAAAAAAAAAATCGAACTTTTGGGAGATAATTTTTGTCCATCAGTTTCTTAGCCTTTTCCGATATTGGAGGCGTAAATACTGCGGGCCGTAAGTCTTAAGGACAGATTTACAAAAATTCTTCAGGGTCACTAACCCCCAAGCTTTCGTTGAGAGAACTAGCTGAGGACATACGCCAACATCCGTTAAGCTGTAGTGCACCTATGTAACACTAAGGCCAACATATCCAGCTGCATCGCAACAGCCGGAGAAAGTCATCAGTTGACTGTAGTTGTCGCATAATGTCTAGAATAATATCCCTTGGCATATTGAAACGTCGCAGAAAGTGCTTCTTGTCATAGGTTGGCGTGGCTCTATCTATCACTACACCCAAAATAAAAAAGCAAGATTGTAATGCAATTTCGCATGATTTGGTTTCATTTCTCGTAATGGATCGCTACTTGGAGAAGAAATGCAACATTGGTCGTGGGCAAAAAAGCAACACATCAGTTCGCTTAGAAAAATTCAATGTGTGCGTAAGGTTGTGCTGTGTGTTAGTAGTAGTAAATTCAATAACTCACAAAAAAAAGATATCGGCTCGCAACTGAGATTCGAACCGTGGCCGTCAGCGTGACGGCTCTTCATTGTAACTATCCAGCCACCATAACAAGTTGAGGTTATCAGAATAAAAGCCCTACAGTTGCTTCGGCTGTCTAGGCACTCAACGTTACAACAATGAAGCAAATGTTGGTCGCACACACTTACATGGCTTTGTTTATTTCATAAAACGCTTGGTGACTTGATGGGGAGAGATGGGAGTGTGATGACGAGTGAAAATGAAAATAGAACACTTGACAGCGGAGTAGCAACAGTGGCAAATGGCGTAGTGGCGTTCTGTGTGATTGTCTCACCCATATTGAGAAGTTGTAGACGGTTGAACAAAAACCCAACGGTTGCTGCGACTGTCGAGACACTAAGCACACAGCGATAACCGCTTGTACACACTTGCATGGCTTTGTTTATACCATAAAAAGCATTGTGGATCATGATGGGCAAAATTACCTTTTCAGAATCATGCGGATTTCTCAAGATATGATTGCAAAAACTGCAATTGCATTTTTTGCTACAATTTCAACTTTTGGGTGTATCAGCACTATCTAATATCGTTTAAATGAGATGCATGCATTCACACACTCACCACCACTCAAACCAATCCATGGTAAAAAGTTTGCTAAAAATCCTCGGTCTCTAAAGAAAACAAATCTTCTGATGTCTGGATATTGAAAGATTGACAAGATGATAGGTGTTGGTGGGTTTAACAACAAGAAATACTACACCGGTGCGGGGAACGCAAAGTTGGTCTGTTTTAGCTGGTTCTTTTTAAGTTTGCTGATGCAAATCAACTATAAAGATGCTAAAATAGACCACCGCTGAAGATGCTCTAAGCGGTACGTTTTGAACAGGCTGAACAATGAGATCGGTGGACCAAGTAAATGACAAAAACGCTACTAAAATCACTTGAAAAAGGTGTGAGTACGGTTCCTTCCATATTACAAAAAAATCCCGACGACTTTTGAAATTCCCGCCTTTTTCCCGCATATTTCCCGATGATTTTGGATTCCCGCATTTTTCCCGCATTTCCCGATTTTCCCGAGTCTGTGGCCACCCTGGAATTGTTCAGAAGAGGGTG
>JASCZW010018053.1:0-16102 GCA_034211315.2 Aedes japonicus
AAGACTATTAGCAAATACAAACTTATTAAACTATGAAATTTATCGAACGCTGATAATTTCCCATCAACATGAAGAGGCTCAGGAGTGGACAGTAATTGTTACTAGAACGAAGAGAAATGAAGAGATGGGTAATTGATAGTTCCGTTAGAGTGGCACTGCAGGCTGTGGAATTGAGACATAATATTCGGTGCCAAGGAAAATGATCACGCATTCTTCAAACTTCCTAGTGAATTTTGTCAGATCAGATTCCTCTGGATTTTAAGTTGTTTGAACATTGCGCGCAAATTTGAATTGACTGGTCATTCGTTAGGTGCATTTATAATTATTGAAACAATCTATGCTTCATTAGCTAACAGTTGTGTGTCCTATGCTATCTATTTTTCTTATGCTTTGCTGAGAAATACTGTGTTTTCGTTGAAAAAAACTGTTCTGAATCTTATCACAGAATGGTGCTAGTGTACTTTGACTTTGGGATCTTGAAATTAATGTGTTGAAGAACAAAATACAGAAGGAAGAGGCTCACGAAAAGGCAATGTCTAGCCTCCTATTTCGAGTTCAGATCGACGGTGAAAAACTAGAGGTAGTAGACGAATTCGTGTATCTGGGGCTTGCGATACCGATAACGACATCAAGAAAATAATGAGGCGATTATGGCTGGCAATCGTACCTGCTTTGCACTTGAAGGACGCTAAGATCAGAACAAAGTTGCGAACACGAGGACAATATACAAGACATTATATTAGACTGGTAGTTCTCCATAGCCACGAAACATGGTACGTGCTGGTGGAGGACCAACTGCCGCCCTTGGGTATTTGAACCGGAAGGTGCTGCGTACGATCTGGTGGAGTGAATGGAAGGACGGAACGTCGGAGGCGAATGAATCCACGAATTGCACCAGTTGCTGGGAGAACCTCCTCGTATCGTACACATGGTCGCAAAATCGGTCGACTACGATGGGCTGGGCATGTTGCAAGAATGGCGGACAACAGCCCTGGTAAAAATGGTTCTCGCGAAACGAACAAACGGTACAAGCAGAGGCGGCAAGGAGGATTGTCGGTCAACGAGCAAGCGCGGACCTGCGGAGTCCAGCAGAAGCGAGACTTGCAGGCACGATGGACCGATTACAATGGAAACAACCTCTGTGTACAACAGAGGCCACGCCGGCACTAGTCTGATTGGTAAAGTGAAGTATCCTAGCATCCTACGATAATTCAACACGAGATTTCGGTCAGACTTCTAAGTGCACTGCAATGCTTAAGGGCCTTGTTTGTTTGCATTCAATGAAGAACTCAAAGGAAAAAAATGAGGTGAAGGTTGATATCAAACCGACACGGTACACATATAGTTTAATTTATTTGTAAATGTAAATTAATATGAAACTTATGTGTAATCACTATTCGATTAAGACTTAACTAAGATGATTCCATGTTGCTTTCAAAGATCCATATAAACAATTTGCGTAGCTGAAAAGGCAGCCAAGCAGGAAAACAAACTTGCTGAATAAACCACTATCGTTGTACTGCCATATGCATCAATAATGCTTCCAATGGAAAGAGATATGATTACCTGAAAATTTAAAGAATATAGTTACTCTACCGTTTAGATCCTACTTTCAGTTCAGATACCTGCGCTAAAAACAGCATGCTGCTAAGAATCGATATGTCTGCTCCAAAACCTCTTGTCTGATTACTTGGAATGTATTTTCCATCAACGACCTCAAACTTGGCAAAAATTGTAAATGAAGACATTTTCTTTTAAAACAAACAAACATGAACATTCTTACCGATTTTTTTGAGTGATACTGTGTGATCAGTAGAAATGGTAGCGAATAGATTGTGGCATATTTGACTCCCATGGTTATACAGCAGATGAACACGGAGAGCTTGGCCTTATGAATAGCCATCAACATCATTCCCAAACAATTCAGCAGCAGTCCGCCAATGTACACAGATCTTGTACTGAAATTGTCAATAAAGTATGAGTATTTTAATTTCACTGAATAAAGTGCTTGTTACTTACCCCAATAATTTTATGATAGCTTCTATCACCATCGAATACATCGCAGCGCTCAAAACGAATATTGCCATACCAAGACAACCGAAACGAAGTCCTTCCTGGTACATTTCCAGCTTAGCGGAGCTTTCTTCTGCCTATTGAACGCAAAATTCGCATTAGTTTGAGTCACAAAACCCGGCTATAAATACAAACCATTGCATCTCCGTTGAATATCTCCTTCCTACAAAGTCCGTAAAGTACAAACAATAGCTGAGGTATCCAAAGTGAGATAATAATTGTGTAAAAATACAGAATTCGCAAAAGCTTTCTGGTAGCCGGATGACATTTGTCAGAAACATTTTGAGATTCAAGGGTTGTTCCAGCTTTCTCCGGATGGCAAACGGGCGCCCCTCTCTGCCGTTTCCGACTCCAGCGTCATTACACTACTGACTCGCAGTAGGTTCAACTGGCGGCGCTTTTCTTCCTCAAGGCTTCCTTCGAAATGGGTCTCAATAGCTCGTCTTCTTCCAATAGTCCCAGTGGTACTTCCCGAAAGCTAGATAAGGTGGTTGCCGTTCCGATAAGAACGATTATGACGACCACGGCAAACACTGTGGCTTCGTTCGAGCCTAACATGATCCCAATACTTGTGTCGGACCAATCGATAGCTCCAAGCATATATCCAATGAAGCCTCCGAGACCGCCAATCATTACGGCCACCATCAATACCTTCGGCTGATCATCTGAAATTTTCATACTGTATTAACTAATCGGATTACAGCTAGTGAATTTCACCTACCGTTTATACACATGTCTAGAAAGTAGGTCCTCGCCAGTCCATTAGTTGTTTCCACACTGAAATCAGCCAGTACCAAACCAATAGCTGTGATTAAAGCACCCCATCGGAATTTGTACACATCATGCGGATGAAGCTCATCGTCACCGAACAACATACCAACCGATCTCGCCATAAGGTAGTATCAGCAATCCTATGATCAAGCCAATGCCAAGTGCCAACAGGACGGGTCTTCGTCTCCCCATTCTAGTCGCAGTTGGTCACTCATCGAAGCTATCAGTGGGGCCAAGAAAAATCCGAGTGTCGGTGAAATGGCCCATATCATCGTCATGAACGAGTGAGGAAGGCCGATACCCAACAGGATGGGTGAAACGAATGCTGTTTCGGCTGCGTAAGTAAACTGGATGCCGACAATGATGAAGGTCATGCGGACTAGCTCCCAGCGAGTTTTGGGTCTGGAAAAAGGTGAAAATAGGTGGATTTTGATTTAATTGTGCCATGAAGTGTTGTTGCCTATGATTTACAGGTGGGTCTTAAACTACAAGGTGGAAGGTACCATCCACCTACTCCGTTTTTCCTGATTCCAGCCATCACAATTTTCGATAGCTTATAAACTTATCACTGAGCCTTACCATATAACCAGAAATCAGTACCATAGGATGCAGCAAAGCCTGGAAATCGGATCGGATGGATGATGATAACTAAACTGCATTATACGGATGTTTTATATCTACTGCAATAGCAAATAGCAGGTCTTCTCGAAAAAGGCCAAGGCTAAGTAGTAGTAAATACGTTATCAAATTGTACCAGCATATCATATATGAAGTGTGAGCGAATTTAAAGGTTTTTTTTTCGAAAAACTGACAGCTAGAAAAATACAACAACAAAAAACACTCTGAACTACTTTTACCCAAATTTTCAAGAAAAAATACCCGATGGATAATTTTCTAAAGCGTTTTTTTCCGTGATACAATTTGATGGGAGACACCCTTTAGGTTTTTTTTTCAAAATCAGAGTTAATAGAGATTTAAACAATTTAAAACATCCCTTACGCAGAACTGGCCGGCTGGACGTGCATCATGAGCTCATTAGGATTTTTTTACCAAGACCTGAAGCTTAGAGTCAGTTCCATTGTGATTGTATCACATAAATAAGTTTTTCCACAGTATTTATCTACATATTTTATTTAAACTGGTTTTTCATCGAGATCAGCGAAGGTCTCATTATCTTCCGACAGTCTACATTGAGTTAACTTAGTTACTTACTTACTCACTTATTTATGCTGGTTCAGCGTCCTATTAGGACGACACCTGCGTCACGATATTTCTCCATAAAACTCGTTTGAGGGCTACTTGTCTTCAGTTCCTCGAATGTCCCACACTTCATAGGTCTCCATTTGGTTTACCCACTTAGCTCGTACAATATGCCTCGCCATAGACATACACCGCCAAAGGCCCTAAGCACGCGTCATTTGAAAACTCCTAGTACGTACTTGCTGGTCCTTTCCGAGCATTGTTCGCCCTTCATACCCGTAGAGAACTACCGGTCTTATCAGCATTTTGTACATGATACACATTGTACGGGGTGAAGTTTTCGAGACCTCAAGATCTGGTTGAGTCCATAGTAGGTACGACTTTCGGTGAAAATGCGTCTCCGAATTTCTCTGCTGCTGTTCTCAAGCAACACAGCTCAGTCATAATTAGCTGCAGCAACTTGATTGTGACTTAATTGAGTCATACTGCAGTTTCTTTTACTGATTTACAACAAGTGTGCTACTAGGGTTGTTATCCAACGTAACCAACGATCCGAGGTACACAAACTCATCCACTACCTCGAACTCTTCTCCGTCGATTGTCACAGTTCTGCCTATGCGAGCTCTATTACGCTCGGTTCCTCCACCTGGAACGTTCTGCCGCATCGTCAGTGAAGCAGATGAACTGGCCGGATTTATTGAAAATCGTAACCCGCATGGTCTAGCGCAATGTTGAACAGGAGGCAGGAAAGTCTGTCGCTTTGTGGAAGTCTTTTGCGTGTTTCAAACGAGTCCGATAACGCACCCGATATCTTTACGTAACACTGAACACCATCTATCGTAGCTTTGAACATTCTGGTCAGGGAAAAAGGTTCTCGTACATATTTGCTTGCTATTTGCGACACTTTTGGAGGATCCACTGCAACGTTAGGATTTGGTCAGTTGTCGATCAACGGTTCGCAAAACCGGCTTGATAACTTTCCACAAATCTGCGTTCTAGCGGTGTTAGACGAAGGAAGATAACCTGCGACTGCACTATGTAGGCCGCTTTGAGAATAGTAACCGCTCGATAGTTCTCACATTTTAACTTGTTACCCTTTTTGTATATTGGTCATAAAACTCCCTCTTTCCACCCCTCCGGTAGCTGTTCTGTATCCCAGATCCTAACAATCAGTCGATGAAGACAAGTCGCTAACTTATCCGGACCCATTTTTATAAGTTCCGCTTCGATGCCATCTTTCCCAGCTGCCTTGTTATTCTTAAGCTGTTTGAAAGCATCCTTAAGTTCATTTGTCGTGAGAATGGGCACGTAACCCTCGTCCACAATACCGATTAAGCCATTCCTCCTGCTGTCTTGGTATTCCACCGCTTCGCCATTCAAGTGTTCATCGTAGTGCTGCTTCAGTCTTTCAATCACCTCATGGTCACAAGATACCTCTATCTATATCCCGACACATTTCGGCTAGACTTTACGTGTATCTTGAGAACGATACAGCTGCTCGATTTCTTCGCACTCCAACTCCTCCAGATGAAGAGGTGAGTTTGCTGTCTACGTTTTTGTCTGTATCGCTCCACATTTTGACGAGTATCTTGCTCTAGCATTAACGCCCGCGCTGCATTCTTCTCATCTAGAACCGTTTGACATTCATCGTCGAACCAATCGCTCCGTCGATTTCTTTCCACAAACCCAATGGCGCCTTTCACTGTGTTGTTGATGGGTGCTTTCACGGCACTCCAGTAGTCCTCAAGAAGGGCTTCGATTAGCTCTTCCTATTCCGGCAGCGCTACTTCAAGGCTTAGCGCGTAATTAGTTGCGACTTCGGGTAGCTTCAGTCACTCCAGATTATACCGTGGCGGACGCAGACTTGTTCACAACGGAAAGTCTTTGGCGCACCTTGACCATTACCAGATAGTGGTCTGAGTCGATGTTGGCGCCGCGATAGGTCATGACGGCGATAATATCCAAGATGTGTCTTCCATCAATCAAAACGTGGTTGATTTGTGATTCGGTCTGGTGTGGTGGTCTCCAGGTGTACCGATATGGGAGGCTATGCTGGAAGTAGGTACTACAAATGGCCATGTTCTTGGTGGCGGTGAAATCGATGAGGTGGAGGCTGTTTTTGTTCGTAAGCTGGTGGGCGCTGAACTTTCCTATAGCCGGTTTGAATTCTTCCTCCTGGCCGACCTGAGTATTGAGATCTCCGATGACGATTTTGACGTCATGATTTGGGCAGCTGTTGTATTCCCGTTCAAGCTGCGCGTAAAAAGCGTCCTTGTCGTCATCGTCACTTCCTAGTTAAGGGCTGTGCACGTTGATTATGCTGACTTTGAAGAAACTGCCTTTGATTCAAGTTGCATATTCTGTTATCGATTGGCCACCAACCAATAACGTGCTTTTGCATTTCGCCCACCACGATAAGGGTTTACCCAGCTTTCGTGTATTGTCGCAGCTCTGGCAGATGGTATAACCATCCCTATGCGTATGTACCATTGATTCTTTCCAGCAAACCTCCTGCAGTGCTGCAATGTCGAACTTGCGGACAATCAGTAAGTCGGAAAGAATGCGTGTACTTCCCGAGAAATTGAGGGACTTACAGTTCCATGTTCCGAGTTTCCATTTGTTAGTCTTTTGTCGTTGCCTGGGTCTTTGCCTATGGTTCCGGTCCGTATTTACATCGTGTGCTTCAATTACTAGGAGGACTGGCACGAAGACGATAATCGATCGCCCCTAACAGACGCCGTTTTGAGCTGCCCCTGACATGGACAACAGACGCTTAGGTTGGTAAAGGCCTGGAACTTTTACCTTTATAGTGGGGTGACTTGCTTAGACAAGGCTGCTCTCGGATTTTTAGGGGATTTTGGAAGAAACTCAACTGATTCCAGCAACTGCTAAGCCCCCTGCACATCCTTGACAGCCCCTGTTGCCTGTCCGGGGATGCTTATTTAATTCGCATCTAACCTCCATATCTGGAGGCCGTTCATGATCCGCAACCTATAACCCGCTGGGTGGCTTGCTGCTCAGCTCCGCCAGTCTCCATCTACTGAATGGATTGCTCGGAATTGAGTTTGCTAACCCTATTTTTAACAAACCATCATATGTAACTCCTAATGTGTACTGCTTACTGTTCATTTCCTGTAATAGGGGCGTTTCGTTGGAAGGAGATTTTATATCCGTTCTCTGGGTTTCGTGTAAGTGATTCTGCTTATGGTTCCACCCTCCCGGTTTTGGCCCTTCATACAACGGAATAGTGAGGATAACAGTTAACAGGGGCACGTCATTTAGAACTTTCAAAAAAAAAATTAACAATCCTTACCTATATAATGAAACATGTTTTGAGTGTTTCAGATGAATAGATGAATAGTGACGCTGGAGCGTGACTGCCGCAAAAAATAAATTTTCGGAGGACACACTGCCGCCATTTTGTGAAATTTTGTAATAAAAAACATTTAATAATAGAGTTTAAACGTGTATTTCAATAAACAAACAAAAATCACTATGCTGTCGCATTGTTATCTGTTGACGAGACAAAACCAAAATATGACAATTTTTCGAGGTTCTAAGGGAGGTGCCCCCTAAGTACAGTTTGCTCTTGCCATTAGGAAGAACTACACACCAAGAGAAGTCCTGAACTCGTAGTGGCCTCCTATCACATCACATTTAGACAATTGAAAACATTGAAAAATAGTGCTCACACGAGAACTCCTATACTAGCGAGTTGTTTATTTGAAAGCTGCTGTGCAAAAACAGACAAAAAAAAATGAGAAAACAAAGTGCTCACTTGCTGAGTAACGTGAGCTACTCTAGGTATCTCAAAAGCAACTCTGAAATTGCTCGCGATAAGCTGTCTGGCCGTTTGGGAAAACCTTAGGATTCATAATTGCTTATTTTTATTACTGTCGTACCTCGATATAACGTAACTCAATTTTTATTTTCGTTACGTTGTATCGAAGTTACGTTATATCGAAGCTAATTTTTTTTCCTAGAATTTGTGTTTTATCTATTATTTGTCTATCCAAGAATTAACGTTAAAATGATGTTATTCACCCAGCAGGGTGTTCCAGCCTTTCTTACCTCTGTTATTTTCAATTTATTAGAATATTTTTTATTTCCAGTTCTAGGGTGTAAACTTCTATTTCTGCAAATAAAAAAGTTAGTTTTTGTATTTCCGTGAAAATAAGGACCACCCTAATTTTAATCAACATAAAAAAATGGGCCTTCGTTTTTATTTCAAGTTTCATCACCATTTTTTCTAAGGTTAAAAATTGACCGATTTAGAGCAACTTTTCCTTCATCAACTTAGGGTGAACCATAAAAAGAAAGTGTCCTAACTTTTTTATTTTAATTTCCATCGTAAAATTTTGTGAACTTTGTAGAACTTTTAAAGGCGTATATTTTGATATATTAATTTTGCCGCTAGCTTTAACCAATCAATAGTTATTGAAGTTTTTCTTTTAAAACCATCCCAGATTCAAATGTAATTTTCTCAAGATACAGAAAAAACATATCTTTAGTTTTCACATTTGTTAACCAATATAAATTGCCCTTTCAAATGACGTCTTTAATTTGTTTTGTGTTCGCTCCAATCATATAAATCAACATATCAAAAGGGCGAATTTTTTAAAACAAACTTTCAACGCGTAAGTGTCATTAAAAGTTCAAAAACTTGTCTGAATACAACTGTACGGTGAGATGAAAAAAACAAGTTAGGACAAAAAAAACATTTTTTTATGGTACACCCTAAGTTGATGAGGGAAAATTGCTCTAAATCGATCAATTTTCAAGCTACTAAAAAAATGTATATGTAAAAATTCCATGAAACTTTCTACGCTACAACTTTGTCCAAGGGTGTAAACGTCTATTTCTGCAAATAAAAAAGTTAGGTTTTGTATTTCCGTGAAAATGGGGACCATCTTAATTTCAATCAACATCAACAAATGGGCCTTAGTTACCATGTTGTAGAGCATCACTTTGCTGTAAAGTTTCAAGTTAAGGCGCTGAGAATATGTTTCCTCGTAAGTTCGTGATCTGGACCATAGTGCAGAGGCCAAATGTTGTCTTCCGCGAATCATCTCAATGATATTTTGATCTACCGGTTGAAGAACGGTGGTGGTGTTTGCAGGGAGCAAAATGACAAACATTGATCCGTCGGCAGTGTTTAGCTCATCTGAATTTTAATGAACTGTGCAATTGTCCAACACAAGGGGAAGTGCTTTTGACTTGAGGAAGGCGGTAACTTTCTGGATGGATTCCCAGACAAAAAACACTCTTAAAGAGCTCCTTTTTCATTCAAGCGCTCTTGGATGCCCTGTAGTAAACAGGCAACTCCTTAAGATTTTGGAGTACTCGAAGGCTGTGAAACTTTCCAATCAACATTAACGGTAATTTGAGCGACCCATCCATGTTGCTGCAAGGCACGAACGTGATCCGATCTTTGTTGATTTGGCATCTCTCTCCAGCTACGTTCATGTTGGGGATCTCTTGAAAAAAAGCCCACTTGCGTCAGCATTCAAGTTCTTACAGAGGACAAATCTTCCTCGCGAATAGGTGTGGCACAGTCTTTTTGTATTGCTCGACAACAGAAATATTGCTGGACATTTTTCGCCACTGATTTTCAGTAAACGAATGCCGCTGCGTTCTGTAAATTTTTCCACATTACCACGGCTTCCGAATTCCCCTGTTCCAACCATCTGGTTGCAGATTTTTTTGTAGCTTGTAGCATTTCTTGGCTTACCGGTCGTTGGTACTGTCGTTTTTGTAAAAACCAGATGTAGAGAGTTTCCTCAACCCGTGGGTATCGAGGATTCTCGAAACGCTTTCAATTTGCTATAAATTAAACACAAAACACGTTAAATTGTTTTCAGTGAGTATCATTCATTTCATTTTGGTTTCTTACACATTCCTCTTTGTTGGCCAATTTTTGAGCCAATTTGAGTATTTTGTCCTTTGCATATTTCATGGCATAGATAGTAGATGCAGACCAAACTTTGTACTTCTTCACAAACTCATAGAAACACCATGTTCAAGATTTTGAATCATATTCATTTTATCCGCTAGCAGAAAACCAAAACGATTACGTTTTTTATGTTTTTTACGCGACAAACGATCCAATTTTCAAAAAACTTCCTACTTAGTCGACCTTCTCGAATTATAAGTTGTGCATTTTTAAAGAAGTTTTAGCAGCTAGCTTCCTACTAAATACACAAAAACAAACAATCCACAGAAAACAGATGTTTGATGGCATATACAAACCATGTTGAAGCATTGCACGCAACATCGCAAGCAACTTTTCACCAAACATTCCCAGATACCGGAGTATAGTACAATTGAAGCAGCCATGTCACTTTGCCCACTTCAATCGTACTTCCTATCCTAGTACAATCTTATTTCAATTGCACTTCAGATGTTGCAACCGATGGACTTGAAATGTCAAAATAGCTAGCGGTTTATTTAAAATTTTGGCAATAGGTTGAAGGACACTTGCAGTCCTTCTTAGAACTAGGATTGTACTAGGTCTGTTTATTTAAAATGGACCGGATCAAATGGATAAGACATCAAAAACATGGACATATTTGGTTCTAAGAATAGACAACTTTAGTTTTAAGATTCCTGATGTATATAAATATGAAAATTTGACTCTGTGAAGTTGATTCGATTGAACCTGTACAGATAAATGAATAATATTAAAAAAATAGAGATAGATAAAGCGTGAGTTATCTTTCTATATTTTTTAAATAATTTAAACTGCAAAAAATAGAGGCAAGAAATAGTTACGTTATATTGAGGTAAAAGTTACGTGATCGAGGTTACGTGATATCGAGGTATGACTGTATTTTTATTTGCTCTTAGGATTGTTTTTCACATTTTTTTTAAAGATTGAAATAAAAACTAATGGAATTTGTTTAGTTTGTATGTAGAAAATGTATGCATGTACTGTAGAAGACGTACAGGTTTTTCTTGCCTTTTTTAAAAAATATTTTTATCAGCCCTATGACTTTACCATACTAGCTTTTTTCTAATCAAGGCTCATGAAAGGGTGCTTAAATTGATCCCTTGAGCATTTTTGATCCCGCATGCCTTTATGTTATAAGTAGGGAAAATACACTACAGGCAGTGATGTCCATATCCTCAGTGTGGTAGAGAGAGATTGAAAATTTTCCAACCACTCTTCCTACCTCAACGAGAGCTCTTATCTCTTGTTTATATTCACCCCCGTGTTTGCATGCGGGTAGCGCATGTGAGTGGAGAAAAATGGTTTTTATTCACACTACACTCGATCGCTCTAGAGTGAGAAGAAGCGCTCTCAAATTCACAGAAGCGAATGCAGTTAAATTCCCTGACGCGTGCGCCCTAGTGAGCTCACTGGCGTGGGCTCTTCTGCTAATATACAGCAGTGATTGCAAATTCACTTTGATGCTACATAACTAAAGAAGAATGAATAATATTTCTTCCCGCTTTCCCGTTAAAACATCCGACGATGTTTTAACTTTCAATCGCACCAGCGAATCACAGTAAGAGCACTGGTGCGTCCTCACCCCAGCGTAAGTGGCAGTGATCGCAGGCGAGAGCACGTTGGCGAAAACAGATGAGAACACGTGAGCGCGATCGTTTGAAAGTGAGTGTGGTTCACTCACTCCAGGTAATCCCATCACAGGCGCACACTTCCACTCTGTCTATTTTTCACCGAATAAAAGAGCACTTTGCTTCATCTGAAGGGTGAGTTATGGTTGTATCCTCTGTAAAGGTACAAATCTCACGCACCGGCGTAACATTAGTGCTAAATACCATCTCTGACTACAGGTATGAATTTGTTTATAATTGACTTAAAATCTTGCGTGTTCCAGAGGAGGGAAGGGTCTAAGAATATTCACAGGCCCCAAAAACCCCTGCATACAAATTTTCACGCCCATCGGTTCAGTTTCTGTTTCTTTTGTATGAACCCCCCCCCCCCTTCTTCCAGAAGAGAGAGGGCTCTCAAACTACATAAAAAAACCACATGCCAGAAACATTTTTCGCCTTCAAAAACTTTCACATGCCAACATTTGGTTCCATTTGTTTGAACAGATCTCGAGTTATGCTAAAAAACCTGTTTCATTTGTATGAGAGCCATCCTTTCTGATAGAGGGGTCGCAAACCACCAAAGAAACGTTTCTTGTTTCCAAAATCTCCAACATGCTAAATTTGGTTTCCTATGCTTGATTGGCTCTCAAGTTATGTAGGAATTTGCGTTTCAGTTATATGGGAGCCTTTTCATTCCAGACGGAAGGGGGGGAGTCTCAAACCATCAAAGGAACCTTCTCCGGCCTAAAAAAAACCTATAAAAAATCATAAAATTATGGATAATTCTCATGTTTGGTTTAAATTTGTGTTTCACTTGTATGAGACCGCCCCCCCCCCCTACCAGAGAAAGGGGAGGGGGTCTCAAACCGCAATTGAAAAATTTCTTGCCTCCAAAAACCCCACATGCCAAATTTGGTTCCATTTGCTTCATTAATTCTCGAGTTATGCAGAAATGTCAGTTTCATTTGTATGAGAGCCCCCTCTTTTAGAGTTAAGTGGGGTCTCGAACCACCATAGGAACATTTTTTTACCTTCAGAAAACCCTACACGTAAAATTTGGTTCCATTTGCTTGAATAGTTCTTGAGTTATGCAGAAACTTCTGTTCCATTTGTATTAAGAGCTTCACCTTTAAGAAGAAATTCATTTTTATATGTAAAGATAGATAATAAAAAGTTTAATCGATCATTGCATTATAGGCTGAGCTAAGGGACGCATACTCTATTATATATTTTTTAAATAAATCAATGTTCTAGCAATAATTCCATGGCGTATTTAAATTTTCGATCTTCTATGTTATAAAACAAATAAACTGAACGTTTCCTTAAGAGGAAAACCATAAAACTAACAAAACTTGGGGTAGTTTTATCATAGTTTTAAGCATGCCCTGAATTTCATTAGAAGTATGTAGTGATAAAACTATCAAGTTTCAAGCGAACCTTGGAAAATAGTCTTGAGCAGCTCCTGTAGTATGGGCCTTTCTGAACTTATGAGGGTTTTATGGCTGATTTATCGATGTCATTTAGAATATCTAGTTTTATGCGTCTGCGTCTTGAAAACTTTTTGAAGTGTACCTTAAAATTGAATTTGTTACTTGGGCAGGGTTTTAGGTAGTGAAATGAAGACAGACGCATTCCTGAACAGATGTGATAAATCTTTATGGTTGATATGGATGGGGTTCATTGCATGTTGATAACGTTTTTGTAACAAGTGAGCCAGGATGACAGCATTAGAACTTGGTACTGCACTGTTGCAAACTTGTGTTTGCATTATATTGTTTGTCATGGACTTTATTGGAAGATGAGTTAATACTGATCCTATTTCATAAATCGTAGACGAAACTAAAATGCTAGGTAAATTAACTTTCTTCACTGGAGCTGATCGAGGGTAAGTCGCTTTATGTTGCTTCCTAGCTTGATAGGTAAAGAAATGTAGTTTGGTCTACTATTTCATACCTGCTACTCGCAAAATGAATGAAAGGCATTCATGGTCCTGGCGAATGGATTTCGTTATGCTATTCATAACAGCGGCTACCTCGGTAAATGATGAGTAAGAAACAGCTGGTTGCCTCATGCTACGAAAACGAAAAAAAACAAGAAGACATAGTACTTTCTGCACTCATCCGACTACCGAAATCACATAAGTTCAAATGAAATGTGTAAATATATATTCACTTCAACTTTATATATTATATTTTATTGATACATTATTATCAATATATTATATTGCTATACAATATTATAGTGAACTACTGATATGTGCGAACAAAAACTGTCGCTAGCATCCAATTTTCAAAAGAGTTATCAGTTCTGGTTGCGTTTTGATTCACCAAAAATGTTTTGAATCCTCACTTGATGTTTATGTCTACTCAAACGCCATAGCTTGCATACATACCTGAACAGATGGGAATAATCGTTGTTCTGGTTCTGGGCATGTTCAAACCGTTTGAACAACATGTTTTCCATAATTTGACCATCTGAAACTTGACCACTATGCATTGTGTGTGTTTTTGTAGTGTATTTACTGTTGAAAACAAATATGCTTTGCGATGACTCTTGAGAATACAACCACTAAATATTCACTGCAACGACCTCACCGAACAGATACTAATAATAGACTGAAGCGAGCAAAAATACACACCGGTAATCACCTCAATTAACCAACGCATATTGGCGACAGATAACTGTTATCAATATACTGTTAGGTGTCTCGATGGTCATAGTATTTGGACATATTTTGAACGACAGTTTGCAGACAGTTGGAAATCGCTAATATATTTATCTGCCTTTTGAGATAATCTCATCCCTTTCTTCCCACGCACGATGTCTGTTATGATAAATCGGTTCAAATGCCGATTGCCCTATGCCGTACCATTTAGGTAGGAGAATTCATTTCAATAATTAGACAGCTTTCTGTGCTTGTCCATTACCTGGTAAAATCTTCGTTAGGCAACCTCCGGTCCAATCCTTCCACACAATGCATCGACTGCTGGAAAGCCAAAGTCCTTAGCGACACTGCCGGCTAAAGAGAGCCATTTCGAAAGTGCACAGCTTTGGTCGTGACATATCTTTGAAGGGCTGGTGCATTCTCCGAAGCTGCCACCCGCTACCAACCGGGTTCTACAGAAATCTCATCATAACTACAGGATAAATACGTAGCAGCATGTGCACAGCCGGCTAAACAAGCATCAGCTATCATCACGCGCGCCAACCGAATCCATTTCTCTCGCACGGACCGTAGTCGTTGGGTGCCTGTTCGTGTCTTCAATTAGATCCGGTAAGTTTCTGACAAGGCCTTTTACAATCATGTCCTCTTGTTACGGACCAGCACCACCAGCATTCAACCAACCAGCAGTAGTAGCAACTGGAGTGGAGATTCAAAGTGAAGTCCCTTCTTCTCAAATCGACGGGAATTCCCCAGCTCTGCTTCTTAGCTATCCGGCAAACGAGAGTAAGTGCCAGTTAGCTCCTTCGTCAGCTGCTGCCGGTTGCTTCTTCAATTAACATCTAATTTAGTAGAAAGTTTACAACATCCCATCACATCGGCAGCAGAAGCATATCTCTTAGGATTGCGAAGAGCTGTTCGAAGGAATCATGCATCCGTTCTTAATACATCTCCGGCAGTGATCCTTATTTAATTTCCACCAGACGCGAGCGCGAGCACACGGCAGCGAGGGCAATGTTTGGCGATGACAGGTTTCAGTATAGTTCTGTTCGGCGGGGGGCATGGTTGTAGTTTTCCCGCTTGAAGGGAAACTTATCGTATGTGGGCTTGGGCATGGGATTCTCCGGGATGCTACCCTGGGAAGACATCTATCGTCGTAGAAGAGGCGGACGTTGCTTTGCCCATATTTGCCGTTTGCTGCGGCATTGATTTCTCTATGTTCCGATCCATCCGGTGTATGATGCATTTCAAGAAATGGCTGATTGCAAAGGTGGAAGCAAGGAGGCGGGAAAAGGTGGCTTGTATAATTTTTATTAATTGAGTGGCGACACTCTATTATAATTCTCAAAGCATGCTTCGATCAAAATCTATTCAAATAAAATTATATTTCTTAACAAAATCAGCCAATCCTCCGGTTGACCGAATCCGAATCACGATTAACTCCTGCCATCGGTTTGATTTCAACTGCTTCTCGCTTCCAACAGGTTGTTTGGGTTCCGCGAGTCGATATTTCGCTATTTGGGGGAGTTCTTCCGTATTGAAATGATGTTTCTCCTTGGGCATCAACAGGACATTGTTGGCACGAAACAATCCTGTTGCTTCAGGAAAGGTTGAAGCCTTTTTTTGGAGTACAATTAAAAAAAAGTTAAATTGCGACCGTCACGAAAAGTGGTCAGGTTATGAGCGTTAAAATCTCAGTCGTTTCTCAAAATATTTTCCAATGTTTTACACAAATCGATCGGAAATATTTCTTTGATTCTAATATCAATAACTATTGATTATTTCACATTAAACTATAATTACGTTTGCAGAGTAACTTTATTAAATCCACTGTATTTT